>JACYXH010000019.1:1982455-1989955 GCA_026745465.1 Lota lota
CTTTCTGTCGCTCCTTCTTCCCCTCCGTCTCTCTTCTCACCCTCTGATGATACTATTATACTAATTGAAATCTGCACATGCTTTGATTTTCTTTTGCTTTGTTTTTAAATCCCATCCCTCTCTCCTTCATTTACTTTCACTTCCTTCTCTCTTATCACCCTTTCTCACACTCTCTCTCATTCATTTTCTTTCACATCCTTCTCCCTCTTATCACCCTATCTCTTTCTCTATTTCTATTTCTCTCTTCTCAATCTCTCTCTTTCTCTCTTGCTGTCCCCCCCCCCCCCCCCCTCTCTGCTCCACTGAAACAACTAATGCTCTACTCTGAATGGGTGATTATTTATATGATTTCATGGCATATCATGGGCAATGAAATGTATTCATTTGTAATATCTCAAATTTGATCACTTCACTTTATTGACGATTTTAATACCAGGAAGATACAAGCTGTACCACAATATTATCAATGAGATAATAGTTATAGTACAATAACAACCTCGGTGATAGTGAAACTTATCTACCTTGCACTATGATAAGAGAGATAACAGACACCGCAAACATGAAATAACGACCTCCATTACGCCATTTTATTAATATCTCTGTCACCACATCTACAGTTTGTTGAGCCGCCAATCTTTTTATTACATAAACGTTTGGTTCCATCACATGTTGAGAGGCTTAGCGTTGGATCGCCCGGGTGATCATAGGTTTAAAGTAATCCTCTGGGTTTAGCACACACAAAACACACACTCACACACCCCTCTCCAACTCCAACCGGCCTAGAGGGGCTTTTTAATGGCTGCTTTAATGTCACCGTGATACAGAAGCTGCTAAAAGTGACTGAGTAACTGCCATCTTACGTTTGGCAGTTGGAAAGTTCTAGAATGCCGTGGACTCCTCCCTCATTTTGCAAACCACTATTTTCTCACTCACAACTCACTTCCCAAATATCTCCAGGTCACCCTTGGAGACGGTTATGTAGACGGCGATCCAGATGTAGTACTGAATTTGTATCAACACACACAGCCTGCCAACATCTAGGATAGTGGATAACCTAATGTTTTCCCTTTTGAAGGCCAGATAGGCATGGTTAGAGTCTTCCTGGGTTGCCAAGCTTTACGATTTAGGAGGATACCAAGACAGGCGTGACCGAGCTTTCAACACACACACTCTATTGCTCTATTCTCCTCACCTCTCTCCTCCCCTCTCCCCTCTCCCCTCTCCCCTCTCCCCTCTCCCCTCTCCCCTCTCCCCTCTCCCCTCTCCCCTCTCCCCTCTCCCCTCTCTCTTCCCCTCTCATCTCCTCCCCTTTCCGTTTTCTCTGCGTCTCATCTCTTTTCTGTAATGCAGACCGTCAGCAGAATGCGGTTACTCTTTACTTACTAATTTGGCCCAAACTGATCGAGTGTAGGCCCCTCTCTCTCTCTCAGACAGTTGCCTGCCCAGAATTCCCCAGAAAGCATTTAGCAGGTAGCATTCAATAGAAGAGGGAAAGGCCAACATGTTGACAGAATAAGTTCTGAATATTCGCCTTTTGGTGGATGCGTTTATCTTTTTTGTCGTACGAAACCATGAGTGCCTACAGTTGTTGCACACAGTTTATCAAAATCATCCATACTGTATATTTAACCTTGTTACTGTTGTGGTGTTTACATCGCTCTATGTCTAACAGTTGTTGATTGACACCTCTCTCGTCCAATCAGATGAGGAGACCAGTAGCCAGGGGAAGGGAGACAACCTGGGCCGAAGCCTTCAACCAGAACTCATGAAGGTAGATTGTGTATATTTATATACGTGTTTGTTGTTTATCTTTGTTTGTTTGTTTGTGTCATGTCAGATATAGCTTGTATTAACATGAATTCAGTCATTTTACTTTGTCATAACCCTAACCTATTTGAATATGTTATTCAAGATTGATTGGCTTGGTGATTAACGGTTCATTCATTCATTCATTCATTCATTCATTCATTCGTTCATTCGTTCATTCATTCATATATTCAGTCCGTTTTTTCATATTTTCATTTGTCTTTCGTGTTAGCTTTCCAATACGTTTGATTGAGTCAAAGTGTTTCAATCTAGAGATTCTCTTTATAACTTCCCCAGAGAGGCTTTGCTGCTCTCTAAAGCATTGATAGCAATACATAAATACATGAATGAAAGAAGGTAGGAAGGAAGGAAAGAAGGAAGACTGGGAGAGGAAACATCAAGGTTCCTCCACACACAGACAACAAAGCCCTCCCCCTGGTGCTGTGCAGTGTCTGCTGTCTCTGGGGCCGTATCCCCTCTAAAGTCTATGGATCTCCCCACCCCATTAGACATGATGGCTTTCACTGATTGGCTGGAACAACATGAGGAGGAAGGGGAGGGTGGGGGGGAGGAAGGGATGGGGGTGAGGAGGGGGAGTAGAAGGAGTCAGAGTAGGGGGAGGAGGAGAAGGAGGGAAGGTCGAGGATTTAGTAGAGGAGGAGGAGAAGGAAGAGGATGGGTTTGAAAGAAGAGTAGTAAGAGGAGAAAAAGGGGGATGCAGCGGAAGATGCAGAGGAAGAAGAGGGGGAGAAAGAGGAGGAGGAGGAGGAGTAAAAGCGAGAGGAGGAGTAGGAGGAGAGGGAGGAAAATACGGGAGGAGCAGGAGAAGAGAAGTGGAGGAATAGGAGGAGGAGTAAGAGAAGTAGTGAGAGGAGGAGGAGTAAGAGGAGGAGTAAGAGGAGGAGGAGGAGTAAGAGGAGGAGGAATAAGAGGAGGAGTAAGAGGAGGAGTAAGAGGAGGAGGAGTAAGAGGAGGAGGAATAAGAGGAGGAGTAAGAGGAGGCAGGGTAAGCCAACACTAGAACAGGGATTTCTCTCTCTTCCCAGTGGAGGTGTTTTTCTTTCACTGTCTGCTGCCTTTTATTGTTCTCAGTCATCTCCCAGAATCCATTCCTCTCTCTCAAATGAAGAATGATGAGAAGACATTCTCTAGATTCATAGCTATACCGTTTTATTGAAAAACATTTGAGATTAGTATGATCGTGCTCATTTAATGGATTTTCAATAGGAGGATAAGATATTATACTTCATTAATCTTCCGTAAAAACTGCACATCCTTTGTTTTTTTATTTTGCTTTGAAAAAACGAAATCGCTCTCTCTCTCTCTCTCGCGCTCCCCCCCCCCCCCCCCCCCCCCCCCCATGTCTCTCTCAGTACGCCAGGGAGACGGACCAGCTCAATAAGATGAACAGGAACGAAGTGAGACAGAGACTGTTTGCTCTGGATCCAGAGACACAGGTAACACGGCATGCCTTCCTGCTCTCTGTTGAACCAGAGGTTGCTGGTTTGAGCCCCACCTGTACTCTTTACTTGGATTTGTATACCATTTTAAACATATATCTTATGCTTATTACTTATATGTAAGTAATGCTGGCGTGAAAACGTCACCATATACATGATTGACTGGCAGCTAAATGGTTCTGGGTTTGATCCCCAATGACTGCATCCATGAGCAAGATGCCCTCAACCCTACCTGCTCATTAATAGTCTCTATAAACAGATCTGTATGCAACGAGACAAGATTTTGGGATCGTAAAAGCGCTCCGGTTCCCGTTTGTAATCAGAGTAATATTGACCAATCACGCTTGAGCGGGCTTTGGTTGCATGCAGATCAACGGTTTAGCATGGAGAGCAACAGTCTTCAGGAAAAATGAGTAGGGTCGGGATGAACGTATCTTTCTCTTCCTCCTGACAGCGGCTGGACTTCTCGGGCATCGAGCCTGAGGTGAAGCCCTTCGAGGAGCGCTTCGGGCGCCGCATCGTGGTCAGCTGTCACGACCTCACCTTCAGCCTCCAGGGATGCGTCAGCGAGAAGGGCGACGGCGTCCTCACCAACGTACGTTACCGTGGAGCGCACGTACACGCACGCACACGCGCACACCGCGTAGTACACCCCTGGGCTGGAGAGAATTAAGTCACAAAATAAAAGTCCTGAGAGATTCAGGAGGTTTGGTTAGGATGAATTTAAACGGGGATGTTTGAACAAATGTCACCTAACGACTACGTTATGAATTAATAAGAGAGTTGAGTATTCTGAAAGTGTTCTCAAAGGAAAAAGATGTGCGGCACAATCCATGTATTCAATAGATGTTGACCAGAATCTATGTTCTTACCTCTCCGTTTCTTTGTTGAATTTTGTACATTGTGCTTTTATTTTGTAATTCATGGCCCATGACGTGATAGACAGACAGTGAAAAGCTGATTCCTGTTTCTGGTTCAACTCAGTGTGTTGAGAATACAGAAGAAATGAACAGTAGTTATAGTCACTGTTACGACCCCAATTGGTATCTAGGGGTATCTTTGGGGAGTAACAAATAATATTTTTCCGGGGGACAAGGAGGAGTCTCAGACAGACGTAAAGGTTAACAAAAAGGTTTATTAATGTAACGAAAAACCACTTTCCCAAAAGGGGAAAACACAAAGGGAAACAACTACTAGTAAACAAAACTATAACTAAACACTAATTAACCAAAATAGCTCACTCTACTAGTTCCACGAGAAGAAACACAACACTTCGTTCACTAGTTTCCACAAATGCAGCACGTTATCTGCCGAATGGCCCACTGGCTCCCGTGCTCTGGTCCGCTCCCAGCTTATGTAGCCCTATTCTGCGCAGGTGCACTCCATTTGCCTGATTGCGTGAGTGCTGCAGGAGGAGGGACAAACAGTAGGCTGGGGAGAGAACACAGTTAGTCGCACAAAAACACACTACGTCCGTAACAGTCACCAAGACCTCAGTTTCCCCTTTTGTATCTTATACTGCTACTCACCAGCCAACCGAAAGCATCGTCCCAGATGAAGCCATTTCATTATTCATACTGGTCTGTCTAGCCGCTATCTAGCCGACCATTCCAGTGCTGTGATGGTAAAAATACACCATTATGTGGAAAGAACTATAAGATAATGGAGGATTTTTTGGGGCAATGTTTAATTTCCCTCTGCTGTTTCAGGTCTCCAACGTGTTTATTCTATTTAGTCTATTTTGTGCTGCTTCGCCTGGTACCGTCTGAACCAGTGCATGGAACTTAATAATAAACAGTGTACTACTGTAGGCATGACTCCTGGAAATGAATCAGCCTCCCTTCATGTTGCAGCGTGTCTGTGTGTGCCACAGTTATAGACGCACACATGAATCATATAAATGCGTACGTGCACGTACATATTTCTTTACACTCACCGATTTTAATTAGTGTAAGTGGGCAGGATCAATGCAATAGTTTATTTTATGGCTTTTGCGGATGCACATGGACTAAGCAAAATTACAAAGATTAAAAGTGTATAAAAGGATATGCAAACATCTACAAAAAAGATATCTATATATATGCATTATAAGTAGTAGAAATATACACTTTTTTGACCGTTGAGGTAAACCCTAGGTGAATTATTGACCGTATACACAACCTTGATTTTTTCTTTTCTCGTAATTTACCCTAAGGGACTTACTGTGAGATTGAATGGTGTGCCATTGATAAGCAGGGGGGTAAGGCACCCCGCTACAGGTAGACGGCAAACCCTGGGGATCAAACCCAGAACTCTTCGGCTGGGAGTCAAACCCGCTCACCCACTGCACCAACCCACCACCCTCTCACTCCTCTCACTCCTCTCACTCCTTTCACCCCTCTCACTCCTCTCACTCCTCTCACCCCTCTCACCCCTCTCACCCCTCTCTCCCCTCTCACCCCTCTCACCCCTCTCTCCCCTCTCACCCCTCTCACCCCTCTCACTCCTCTCACCCCTCTCTCCTCTCTCACCCCTCTCACCCCTCTCACCCCTCTCTCCTCTCTCACCCCTCTCACTCCTCTCACCCCTCTCACCCCTCTCACCCCTCTCTCCTCTCTCACCCCTCTCACTCCTCTCACCCCTCTCACCCCTCCCGTCCTGCAGGTGGAGCCCTTCTTCGTAAGCCTGGCGCTCTTCGACGTCTCCAAGAGCTGCAAGATCTCGTCCGACTTCCACGTGGACCTGAACCCCCCCTGCGTCCGCGACCTGCTCCTACCGGGGGACGCCCCGCCCCCCTCCCCCACCGCCTCCGACTCCTCGGGCGGGGTGGGCGGAGGAGGAGGAGGTGTGGCAGGCGGAGGAGGAGGTGGTGGTGGGAGCCCAGCCCTGGTGAACGGGGACGGGGGTCGGGCCGACAGTCTGCCCGTCCTGCAGAGGGTCTCGGAGGCCCTGCTGCGATTCCCCACGCAGGTAACGGCTTGGTTGTGCGTGTGTGCGTGTATTTGTGTGTGTTTGTGTTTGTGATTGTGTTTGTGATCGTGTTTGGTGGATCTCTGTTTTTCTCCCCAAAAAGAATTAAATGAATGAGATCCGTAACTTATCTTTTTGCTGTTTAGTTGACGGTTACTTCTATCCAGAGCGACTCACAGTGAATTCAGATACGGGGTAGTGAGTAGCAAGCGGGGCATCATGATCAAGGATGATCAAGCGATCGAACATTTAGCATGGTCATGACGGACTTATAATGGAAGACATCTCTCCTTGATTCATAATGTTTTCATGGGTTTTCTTGTGCATTTCACGTCTTACTGTTGGTAACTAGAAGTGGATTTGCAAAAGTTTTATCATCTAGCATCTGGGCAGCCAATATAGTCGTGTATTAAATGCGTGAAAAGGATGCTGACAGAGACACGATTCACACGTACATTTACTACAAAAATGTGTTACTTAAACATAAATGTATTCCACATTCAAATGTGATATTTGGCACCTGCTTGCTGCAAACTTTGTGGGATCATCCATTGGTAATGTGTATATAAATAGAATCCGCACATGCATCAATCCTGCATTACATATTATTCAGATGCACCATTGGCCCAAGACAAAAACGCTGTGTGTATGTCATAGCTTACCAGGCTCACATGTGCAATCCATGTTAGGACCACTTCACTGGGGTTTAATGTCCCTCCCCGGTGAGGTGAGTACCTCCCCCTTCCTCTTCCCACTGCCGTAGCTTTTAAACTCCTGGCCTTTATTGTAGGAAAGAATAACGCATGTGTGTATTATGTGGGTATGTGTGTGTGTGTGTGTGTGTGTCGCTTGGTTCGGGATATTCGGCGCGCAGTGTGAACTCTGCCAGGTGGCTGGGAGATCAACGCATGTGCACGCGCACACGCACACACACACACCCACACATACACACACCACGTTGCGTGACTTTCACACAGCCCTCAGCTATACATCTTTTGACTGCGCTTGATTCTCGGCCAGTTGTAATAAAGATGATGTCATAAGGCAGCACTGACCTGCTGTGGTAAATCTCAGAACAGTTTAGATTAGACACACACACACAAACACACACAAACACACACTCAGTCTCTCTCAGACACACACGCACACACACTCTCATGCTCAAAACCTTGTCATGTCGAACGACCTCACAACACGACTCAACTGTTTTGGGGCCAGATGGAACAGATAAAGTGTGGGAGCCCATGGGAGTGTGTGTGGGAGAGAGAGAGAGAGAGAGGCAGAG
>JACYXH010000019.1:1992455-2084955 GCA_026745465.1 Lota lota
AGTTACTGGAACTGTGTTCTCAGTTAACATACAGTATGTGTACTGCAGATATATAACAAATAAATAACACTGTTGCCTAGTTACAGTAACTGTGTTCTCAGATAACATACAGTATTAGTATGTACTGCAGATATATAGCATATAAGTAACATTGTTGCCTAGTTACTGTAACTTCACAGATAATGCTAATATTTATAGTATACATGCTGACATACACAACTTTATATAAACTATTTATAAAAGTTCAACCTGGTCTCGGAATAGTCCGGTCATGTTGTTAGTTAATTATGCATGAGAAGTTGTGCGTGTAAGCGCACACACTTGTGTGTTTGACCACTGATAGCCTGTTCTGCTGGATGACATCAGCGGTATAAAATGTATACATTATATATATATATATATACACACAAGTTATATACACACTAGAGCGTAGCGTGTATATCTAATGCTTACGTTGCTATCCAATATCCAACATAACAGACCCCCATTTGAACCTGTGCGTTGCTCTTCGTTCCAATACGTTTTCAATGCGCAGCGTTTATTTGAACTGGTTGATGGTAGGGTGATGAAGATAAACGATTCCTCAGATTTTCCTCCTCCATCCCGCAGGCCAGAGAAGAGCAAGCTGCAGGTCATCCCTGGACAGCTCAATGTCACCATCGAATGTGTCTCCCCTGACCTCTCAAGTAGGTATCTGCTGTCTCCTTGTGCACACACACATGCACGCGCAAATATACGTGCACGCACACACATGCGCACACATACACATGCACGCACAAATACACATGCATGCGCACTCATACACATGCACACACACACACACACGCATGCGAACACATATCCACGCGCATACACACATGCACGCGCATACACATGCACACGTACACACATTCACGCACACAGACTTTTATCTCTCTTTCTTTTTTCTCTTTCTCTCTTCTCTAGCATTCTCTTTTTCATTCCATGTCCTCTTTCTCTCCTTTTTCTTTATTTCTCTTTCTCTCTTCTTCTCAATCACACACAGTCTCTCTCTTTCTCTCTCTCGCTCTCGCTCTCGCTCTCTTACTCACTCAATCACTCACATACACACACACACACACACACACACACACACACACACACACACACACACACACACATACTTTGTCTTTCGCTCTCTTCCTTTCTGTTTTTCTCTTCTCTTTCTCCATTTATTTTCTCTTTTGTTCTCAAACATACATTCACTCATTCACGCACAACAACAAGGACACAGAAACGACCTTCAGGGTTATGTTTTGGGAGGAAGAAAGTGTTCATGAAATCTCCCGAACCACTTCCTCTTCCTCTTCCTCCTCCTCCTCCCCTGACCTCCTCCTGCAGACACGGTGACCTCCTCCTATATCCCGGTGAAGCCCTACGAGGAGGACTGCGAGCGGGTCTCCCTGGAGATGGATGAGTTCCTCCCGGAGGAGGCCCGGTACAACTACCCCTTTTCCACCTACAAGAACCACCTGTACGTCTACCCACTGCAGCTCAAGTACGACAACCAGAAGACCTTTGCCAAGGTACACCCGTCTGGCTGTGTCCCCTTTCTCCACCGGTGTGTTTATTTGTGGTTTACTGTATGGTAATTGCACGGTTACTTGTTAAGGAGATACAGGATGGAGTGGGCTGAGATGTGATTGGGAACAGGGCGGGAACCAAAATAGCTTAATTTGGGGAGAAACTGAAAGTGAAACCAAGAGGGAAACTACAATTTATTCATGTATTTTTCTTTTAACAGTACTTTGTCATTTGACGCTACGTTTTTCAACTTCCCAGTCAAATTATTTATATTGACGGTTAGGATGGATAAATATGGGCTAGGTGGATGGGTGGTGTGTACTGTGAGGGGGCAGGATAGTTTAGTGGCTTAGGGTGTTTGAAAGCTGAAAAGGTTCTGAGTTTGAACCCTGATTGCAGCAGTCCACCCGTAGTCGTCTTCGAGCAAGTCACTTTGGATAAAAGCGTGTGTGTGGGAGTGTGTGTGGAGGGTGGCTGGTTTAAGCAGCCTCACCTGGCCTGAGTCAGACTGATTGGACTCTGGGGCTGGGTGAGGCTGCACACCTGTTGCACATTGAGCAATCAGTGTGCACAGGTTAAACCAGCCACCACCACACACACTCGGGGAGAGCTCTCCGGTATGGCAGCGTGGAGCACGGAGCACCATCTGCATGTCTCATTCCATTCAACCTTAACAATAAACCGGTTTTCAACATCACCACCCTGTGTCCATTGGTCTGGAGGAGCCCTAGGAAAGTCACCTAGGTGGAGTATGGGAGCCACCTAGGTGGCGTGTAGTTTTGGTCATTGCTACAGTGTGCTAAATGACTAAATCCAAATCCTGATGAAATAAAGACCGAACTTATCATACGAAGAGGACAAATGTAATCAGCTCTTGTTTCGATATTACTAGTGCAGTGCCCGTTCAAACTGTGCCTGTTCGGAACGGGCCGAGGCTTGGCCTCCCGTATTGCTGTTGCGGCTTTCTGGAGAACCACTCATTCAAACAACTTCACACTCGACACTGCGCTTCTTTGGGTCCTCAGCAATACACCTGAGAAGTGGGAAGTTGATCGGATGAACAGTTGTCGAAAGTAAAAGACATATATACATACAGAGACTCCTTCCATTTTATTTGATATGCTATTAGTCATCATCATCTTTTCCAACATCAAATATATTAATTGGAAACATTCAAAGCCAGAGCTCGTGTCTTACGTTGAAATGGCCTTCAGAGTTAGTTTTGTCTGTTTACTTGAACCCTGGTGCAGACCCTCTGTGTAGACCAGTGATGTCTAATCTAGGGTCCATGCGTCTGCCCTTGCCCTCCAGGCCAGGAACCTGGCTGTCTGCGTCCAGTTCCGGGACTCTGATGAGGACGGCGCTTCTCCCTTGAAGGTGGGTTCTGAGGAGGAGGATGTGGGGGACATCAACATGTCCTCGTATCCTGGTGCTGCTGGTGGTGGAAAGCTTTGTGATCGCACCCACAGCCGGGTCACACCCATCAGATATCAGGCTATGTGGGATAGCGCTTCAATATATCACTGTAGGGTTTGTGTAATGGTTCTGTATTTGGTGGTGTGTTTCTATTATGCAAACAAATGTACAGCTTGACTAGCTCCCATATATTCATCTATTGGAAAATTGCAAACTGATAACTATCATATCTTGGGAAAAATAAGTTTTATTTGATTTTGCTATATATTTATATCTTAGTTTATAGTTGAAGGAAAGTTTGTTCAAAGTCCATCACACGGTCCTCTTAGGAAATACGTTTCCCTGGAATATTAAAGACAACATTTTGAACCTCTCAATTACTGGAGATGGTTCTGTTCAGAAATTCCACACGGCGTTGGTTACTAAGACAGTATTCAACATATGAAAACAGTTGAACGTTTCCTAATAGTGAGAGATTGTTCCTCCAGGAAGCACATGGTCAGTCCAAAGGGTTCAGAAGAGAGAAGAGAGCCCCACTAAGGGCCAGGAAAGAGGAAAAGTTTTACAAAAGCTGCTCATTACTGCTGGCAAGAGGAGATAATGACTGCTTTCTCTCTCTCTCTCTTTCTCTCTCTCTCTCTCTCTCTCTCTCTCTCTCTCTCTCTGTCTCTTTCTCCTTTCCCTCTCTCCCCCACTCTCCTCTCTCTCCTCCTCTCCCCCGCTCTCCTCCTCTCCCCCTTTCTCTCTATTTTTCTCTCTCTCTCTCTCTCTCTCTCTTTCTCTCTCTCTCTCTTTCTCTCTCTCTCTCTTTCTCCCTTCTCTCAAGCTTTCTTGCCACACAAGTCAAATAGTTGCGGGTGGAAACAGCCTTCGGTGGCTCGCCAATGTGTTCCTTTGCCGACAAGGAAGGGAGTAAAATAGTTCCGCAATGCAAATCGGTTGAAAAAGCGTTTCCACCTCATGAGTGGGATCGAGGCAGCAGGGATAGGGGCAGATGGACAGGCATTGGGGAGCAATCTCTTGAATGTGCGCTATCACATGATGGAAGCTCCAGAGAGAGAGGAAGCGAGACTTTACACAGATAGGATGGAGGATGGGGTTTTCCCAGAGTGGGTGTGAATTATTTAAATGTTTTCTATGGAATTCACAAACAGACTGTGTTTGTAGTTTGAAGCGACTTTTTTTAGCTAATATTCCAGTCCAGTGTTTCTGGGCATTTGGCTTTCAGGTTCAGTTTAATTAAGTGCATGATGAGGAATTAATAGTTGTAGTTATTATACAGCAGGGAAACGTATTTTGCCCGTGATCAATTTTCATTGATTTTCACACACAAAGACAACAGAGGCCTTTCAAATGATGTGGGCCAGACAGGAATGACTGTTTGGGACACACACACACACACACACACACACACACACACACACACACTCACTCACTCACTCACTCACTCACTCACTCACTCACTCACTCACTCACTCACTCACTCACTCACTCACTCACACAGACAAACACTCACACTCACAGACACACACACATACATACACAAACACACACAGACTCACACTCACAGACACACACACACACACACACACACACACACACACACACACACATATGTGTGACTAAGAACCCTGTCCTGTCCAGCAGACTCATCCCATCCCCCACCAAACATGGTTTCCGTTCTCTGTCCCTTGGTTCTGTGTCTCTGTGTTGTGTTCTTCTTTCCCATGGGCTGATACCAGTCATTAGCACCCATTAGTGATGACAAGACACATCAACCTCATAGTTATGATATCAAACAGGTCCCATTGGAGCGGGTCTTAGCTCTTCATCCAGACGCCAATCTGTCGGTTCTCATTAGAGTAATCGCAGTTGTTCTCGCTTGCCCGATGCTGCCCTCCTTTTCTCTCTCCTGCTCTTTCTCTCTCTCTGTCTTGCCCTCTCGCTCTCTTTTTCTCTATCTCTCTCTCCCATTTTACACTCTTTCTCTCCCCTCTCACCCTCTTTCTCTGCAGCCAGGTTCCCAACAAAGTAGGTTCTCACAAGTAGCGTTGCTCACACATTGTGTACACACATTTTGGAATTTACAGTGTTTCGCACGCACACAGGTTTGCATTGCGTGTCCTATATAGGTGTATTGGTATCTTGTGTTGGTTCGCGGTAACAAAGGAAGTCCAGAAACAAAGATAAAAATGATGTGGGTGTAGTAGAGGAAGAGGAAGTCACAGATTAATCGCATGACATTACATATCGTTTCAGGAACCAACATAACTCCCCAAAATCGATTTCTGACTGATGTTGTCCATGTCATTGATGTTGTGTTGCAGTGCATCTACGGCAAGCCAGGGGAGACACTTTTCACCGGCAGTGCCTACGCGGCCGTTCTGCACCACAACCAGAACCCTGAGTTCTACGATGAGGTGAGAGAACTGAAACTTTTACACGTGGTCTGAGGGTGAGACATTTTTGTCTTCATTTCCCCTTATTTGTTTATTTTTGCTATGGCATATGTGTCTCGGCCCCCTCCCGTTCAGACAGATTTCCAGCAGACCTGGCCCGGGTCTGGCCAATCACAACTGTTTATCTAATATGGGGCGTGTTTACTACGATGACAGTACAGAGGAGCACCCTATGGGAGCGCCATTGAGTCACTTTAATAAACAACCAAGATGCGATGCCTTGCCCTATTGGTTGTAAGTCTATCCAAGCTAATATGTGTTTGCTAATTTGTCTGACGATGTCAGGCTAGTGCTGCCAATCTATTCGGCGCAATTGCGAATTTAGTCCTCTTCAGTTGGGGTACTGGGAAAGAGGTTTTAAATAATTTTGGTTTTAAATAATTAAAGAAAAACACAAAATCCAGTCTTGCCCTTACTGGGATAATCTGTCACGTTACCCACAAACACCCCCACCCCTACCACCATGTTATGCTAGGCTATTCATGCTGGGCCCAGATACACACACACACACACACACACACACACACACACACAGATATAGACACACATATAGACACACACACCAATGCACAATCCTATTAAATCCACGCTAACTCACACATTTTCCCTATTAGCGTTCATGGTTGATTATTTACACCAACACTGGCTTTCAACTGCCCTTTTAGACCATCTCACTGTGATTATGGCTAAAGAACAAACTGCCGTGAATCGGAATGAGCTCAGGTTAGTTGTTTACTGACTATTCAGAACTATTGATTTCCCCACCCGCTCTCAATATATTTCTTCATATTTTGTATTTGGAAAAAACAAATGTTAAATGTTGTTGCTTCATCCCGGAGATCTCAGAGATTTGAACTGACTCCCTACAGCTGTAACTTTCCATGCAACAAGTCGTGTTTAGACAAAGAAGAAGCCCTCCAGATAGGAGTTTTATGATTCAGTGTTGGCCAGGAGTTAGAGTCACCCTATTAACCAATGATGTGTCATTTCCTGTGTCAGACCTATCACTATGTATCACAAAAAATGAACAAGGAGTAGGGACCAGGGGTGCAAAATATATTTGCTTGATGATGCTGCCCCCCTGTGGTGAAATAAGGTAATTGTTTTGGCTCACTAGTGGACGCAAACACAAACCTGTTATATATACTGTGGCAACCCGGTTCCACTATGCGGTCGTCTCCCCCCAGTGAACACAAGCCGAAGGTCAGTTTGAGCCCAAAAAAAGCGTATTTATTAACAGAAATAAATAATACTTAGGCCGTGCCTATCACCAACTTAAATAGTCAATACTGGGCGATAATGTTCTCCGTCTCCGGTCCAGTGACGGTCAGGTACCGCCGCCGGGGGTTCCCGTGGAGCCTCCGGTATTTTGCTGGGTAGTCCCCCCTATCGCTCCTCCGTCGGGTACTACCGAGGTTCAGGACACTCCTCCGGGTCACTGCCGAGCGATCTCCTCTCCGGGGGTTCCCGTGGAGCCTCCGATCATTTACGGGATGGTATCCCTTATCGGTCCTCCGTCGGGGACTACCGAAGATCAGGACACTCCTCCGTGTCGCGGCCGAGCGATCCCCTCTTCGCTCAATGCACGCAGAGCGTTCTCGCTCTCGTGTCTCTCTCTCGGGCCTCTGCACTCGCGTTGCCGCCGGGGGACCTCTTCCTCGTGTCGCCGAGGGACCTCTTCCTCGTGTCGCCGAGGGACCTCTTCCTCGTGTCGCCGAGGGACCTCTTCCTCGTGTCGCCGAGGGACCTCTTCCTCGTGTCGCCGAGGGACCTCTTCCTCGTGTCGCCGAGGGACCTCTTCCTCGTGTCGCCGAGGGACCTCTTCCTCGTGTCGCCGAGGGACCTCTTCCTCGTGTCGCCGGGGGACCTCTTCCTCGTGTCGCCGGGGGACCTCTTCCTCGTGTCGCCGAGGGACCTCTTCCTCGTGTCGCCGAGGGACCTCTTCCTCGTGTCGCCGAGGGACCTCTTCCTCGTGTCGCCGAGGGACCTCTTCCTCGTGTCGCCGGGGGACCTCTTCCTCGTGTCGCCGAGGGACCTCTTCCTCGTGTCGCCGAGGGACCTCTTCCTCGTGTCGCCGAGGGACCTCTTCCTCTTGTCGCAGAGCGATCTCGTCCTCGTATCGCTCTCCGTGTTTCGCTGCCGAGCGAGTTCTCCTCGTCTCGCTGCCGAGCGAGTACTCCTCCGTGCTCACGCCACACCGAGCGCTCCTTCTCGTAGCTCCCCGTTCCCTACGGCTGAGCTGTCTCTCCTCTCTCGTGTCTCGGTGCCGAGGGATTCCCTTCTCAAGCCACACCGAGCGATTCCCCTCTTCTTTTCAAGCCAAGCCGGGTGACGCGTATATCTGCGTTTCTCCTCCGTCGTCGCAGGTGTGATTGCGATCAGCGCTAATGAGCTCCGGGGTGCGATCTTCCGGAGAGCGGTGGTAGACTCCATTTACCACCGCTCCCCTGAGCCGCCTGGGGCGCTGTCCTGGAGCCGGGTTGCCACAATACATAGCATACAATATCACTTTTTAGTTGAGCATATTTACACTATTTTCTATTTTGTCATTCATGAGCAGGTAAGGGTCAGGGCATCTTGCTCAACGAGGCCTAAAGGTCAGATTCTAGCTGTCGGCTGGGAGTTTAACACCCCAACCCCTTGACGCTCGTTAACACCGTTCTGGCGCAAACTGAATTCATGAATTCAGATGAAACCCAGGTGGTGGATCCCTGACAGTCTAGCTGAAGGTTAACAGCCTTCACCCCAATAGGCCTTTATCACAGAGGTGTAATAGTAGGGACAAAAACAACTAATTAAATGACTTACGGTTCCGCTGAACTTTAATATGGCTCTCATGCCAGTGGCGCTAATTAACGTCATGAGATACACCTGTGTTCGCCCCTACCATCACACCTGTCATAAAGGCCTATATTTCTCCTTCCCCCCCCCCCCCCCCCCCCCCTCTACCCCAACACGACACGTGCACAGATCAAGATCGAGCTTCCCGTGCACGTGCACGAAAAGCACCACCTCCTCTTCACCTTCTACCACGTCAGCTGTGAATTCAGCAGCAAGACCGCTACCAAGCGGAGGGAGGGGGTGGAGACACTGGGTGAGTCACCGTCCGCGCGCGCGTGTGTGTGTGTGTGTGTGTGTGTGTGCGGCCGTGCACATGAGTGAGCGCGTTTCCCGTGAAACAAAAGAAATTCTTGGGTTTCACAAAAGTGTGAATGTCTTTGAAGTCCTATGAACATATCAGGCAACACAACTGGAACTTGAAGTGACCCTAGCTACCCTAGGTGTTGTTTGTGTTGAACCCGCCCTTTGGGGCCCTGGCTTAGGAGTGTTGTATAATGTGGACCTGTGGAGCCCTTTGAGACTGTTACTGTGACTACTAATACTGTTGACTTGACTTGAACCTACAGGCTTCTCTAGGGATGAAGAAGCCTGTAGGTTTTTATTATCATATCATAACAATGCTATTGTAAGAAAGACGCCCGGAAGGACTGGGGCTAGTAATAGCTACACTGGGATTTGTGTTCCCAGTGTCGGATTGTAGGCCTCCATTATTCAGACACGTACAATCCCTAACATTGGCACCTAAAGTTAAGTAATTTTCTTACCATATTGCCATATATCTGATATTAGTCATATGGTGATTTAATATGTAGCTGCATGTATTAATGTCATGCGTCCAGTCATGTATCAATGTGTGCATGACTTCTGGTCTGGCATACTCACCCTGGGTTCCCACCTTCTTCCCCCACCCCCAGTGGGCTACTCCTGGAGCCCCCTGCTGAAGGACGGGAGGATGCAGTCTGTGGAGATCCAGCTGCCCGCCTCTGCCACCCTGCACCCTGGGTACCTGGCGGGTGACCGGGGCCAGGACGGCAAGAAGGTGGTTAACCCTGACCAGCAAGTCTGTCAGTTTGTCAGGAAACGTTGCAGCGTGGCAGAGTGGCAGAGGGAACATTTTACAACTGTACTTATTTTTTGCTATGGAAATTAAATAAAGATTACGATGGCAGCAGGTCAAAGGTCATTGTGCCATGGTCCCAGGCAATCCACAACTCTGATCCAACAGTAATCAGTCTGTTGTGCTTTCATGTTTAAGTTGAAAATTGTCAGTAGACACTGGTTTGCTAAATTGCCATCAGTAAAAAAAAGGAACATTCCAAAACCCATTCATTTGTTCTCATGATTTCTTTAGAGCATGGTAGATTATTTCTGCCCCCTAGTGGCCATACATAATATAAGGCTGCTTTATATCTAGAAGAAGATGGACAAACTGCTTACATTTGTTGTTTTTTCTACACAGTCCCAGCCGGACATCAAGTGGGTGGAGAATGCCAAGCCGCTTTTCAAAGTGAGAACGCGTGTGGCCTCCACGATATACACTCAGGTAAAAACACCGAAAACACTCCATACTCGTTCAAATACACACCAATCACCACGCAGCGTCTGGATGTAGCTCGGAGTTGGAGTTATACACTTTATACTGGTTTTCTAACTGTAGATATGTATCTCCACTTGTTTGGTAACTAAAGTAGGTGTATTTGCACTTGTTTGGTAATTATAGTATGTGTATTTTCACTTAACTGCAGGACCTGCATCTCCACAAGTTCTTCCAACACTGCCAGCTGATGAGGAGCAGCCCTGAGGGAAACCCAGCCGAGCTCATCAAGTACCTGAAGGTGAGGCACTGAGGTTCCCACGCACTTCCTCTCTCACATCTGATTGGTTTATTCATGGACATTTGGGTATCAAACACAGAGCAAGTTTGTTCTCAGCAAAGGATCAAATTAAAAATATATATGGGGGGGGGGGGGGGGGGGGGGGACTCCTACCGCTAATACAAAGGAAGTCACACATGTCTCAGTTGTCCCAACTATTTTTATGTGATTATCAAAAAAAGACTGATAAATATTTAATTCGACAAAAGGATTAAAGATATGATATGTAACATTTCTGCATAAAAAAAAAAAAAGGACTAGACATATGTTATATATTTTGTTAAGTTGTGTACTAACAGTATCCCAAATGTTTCCAACAATGTTTTAATCAAGGTTTAATTCGGTCACTTTCAATGGCATCATATCCCCTTTACTCCCTAGCTTTGGGAAACAAGAGAAACAGTAATCCAGAAAGGGTATTTCAATATAGATCTAGCTAACAACGATGTGCTACAAGTGGCTCATGCCAGCCACGAAGCTAATGTGCATGATAACGTTATAACGTTACAACAACTTACAACGCCCTCATAAAGTTATTTCTAGTATGATTGTTTTGACCACGGATAACAACGCTTGGCTATCCCACTATTGAATTCGCCACATAACATTAGCTACAGCTGTACGACGCATCTAATGGCGAGTTAGCAAGTTAACGTGAACTAATGTTTTTTTTGGCTATTTCATTAGAGGGAAATGACATAACGTGAACACACATGACTAAGTGTAACGTGAATAAAACATATACATACTACAAAGTGTTGATTTATTTCCGTGTTCAAAGGTCAGAGAGATGCACCGGATGGCGGTGAAAAACTACACAATCCATAACAGACAACAGATGTACCATACTTCAACTGTCTATATTTGGTATTTTGTTGGTTGATTAAAGAGACCCCAAGCGGCAGGAATTTTATTTTTCAGTTTAACTGACAGTTTAATTATAGAGGCTGGCATTTTCCAAACTGTTGGTGCACAGTACTTTCCAACCAACTACCCACAGACAACAGATCCCACATTTCTTCACGACATCATCAAAACTACCTATTTTGACACATTGTTCATTGATTTTTTTATTATTAAGAAGACCCCAGGAGGACAGCGCATTTCGCTTACGGAGGATAGTAGTATTCTTCCTCAGTGACAGGCAGTTAGTTATATAAATGGTTGCACAATCCCGGTTACCAAAGGTCCCTGAAGGACATGTAGTCAAAATGTAGCAGATTACATTGTCTGTAATCACATTGTATTTTGGACAATGTTATGTTTTAATACTGGATACACAAATGCCGCCTCTTATTAGATTTTGTCATTCTTCCAAACCTTTCGTCTGACCTCCTTCATAACCCCGCATGCATCCTGCCCAATTCGTCATTACATTTGATAATCAACACGTGTTTTTCATAGTAAAGAAACGCTTCACGAGATCTTTGTTAGTGCTTCCAGGGTTGACTTGTAACTCGCACGGAAGGTCGAAATGGTAGTCGCAGTCATTCCCGGGGGCTACCTTAGCTGACAAAAAATGAGCGATTGCGATTTTCACCATTGAGCAACGAAGAAATCCTATGTTTTAACCAAGCCCATACTGCTCCCAGCGAGCTTGGCTCTTCTAGTCTCAAGATTCATGATTAGTCCGCCCCCCCCGTGCCTTTGAGGTGAAGTCATGCGCATAATTGTTTAGGTGCTTGTTCATAGAAAGTGGCCAATTGTTATGAAAAAAAAAAGCGCCCCTACATAAATAATTCTAGGATTCGAAATGTCAGCTGGCTCCTTTCTCCATTATTAATGTGTCCTTTGTTGTGTGTTGTGTCCTCAGTGTATATCTCTCAGTGTCTGCATGCTCCAGGTGTCAGGAGAGAGGGCTGGAACTTACCTGCATATACTGACTTGCGCTCCTTCCAAGGTTGAAGCTCATCACACACAAAGACACAGCCACACCACACACACCCCAACTCCCTCCATTCTCTCTTTTATTCATTAATGCTCCCTGACACGAGCCCAACAGTTGCTTTGTAGGTGTCATAGTGCATTCATATGTGGTTTTTATCATAGATTTCAAAAGGTCTGGGAGAGAATTGAAAAAAAAAAAAGAATTTCAGACCCCTCAAAAAGGAGACAGGTCTATTTCGAAACACAGGTTATTTTTAGAGTGTGAACAGGGGGTTGGCATTGGGGTGGTGAGGTGTAGTGTTTCGGACAGGTCAGGATAGTTTAGTCGCGAATACAGAGACAGGCCATAAGACGTACCAGGGGTGTTAGACAGTGTCAGTAGACAGGCATGTGGAACATGTGGGTGTAGGTTGGAGAGTCATTTAGTTGGGAATACTCACACATCAAAGACACACAGGTCATTAACCCACACATACATCTCTCATAAGAACTACATTAATCTTTTCTTTGCGTCCTAGTTTCCTCAGTGTCACACATCAAGTGTTTTTAGGATTTCAACAAGTTCATGAAAAGTTAGGGGTTACAGTGAATACAGAGACCATTAAGAAGTAGGTAGGGGTTAGACAGTGAATACAGAGACAGGCCATTAAGGAGCAGGTAGGGGTTAGACAGTGAATACAGAGACAGGTCATTAAGGAACAGGTAGGGGTTAGACAGTGAATACAGCGACAGGTCATTAAGAAGCAGGTAGGGGTTAGACAGTGAATACAGAGACAGGCCATTAAGGAGCAGGTAGGGGTTAGACAGTGACTACAGAGACAGGCCATTAAGGAGCAGGTAAGGGCATCTTTTTCTAGGAGGCCTACAGGTTAGACAGCAGACACTGGGGGATTTAACCTAGAACCTTTCAGTTGGGAGTCGGAATAACATAGCCACTACATACAATTCTACCCGAGGTTTAATCATTGATCACTTTTGCCTTAATAAACTGGTTTGGAAGGTTGTCTGTTAAATGGCTAAATAGATAAATATACAATAAATATATAGCAAACATTATGACCATGTCCTGTTTTCCCCCCAGTATGTGTTCGTGACAAATTGCTCCACGACGGTGAGCTCCGCCACCACGCACGAGGTGCTGGCAACTGCCGTCACCGCCATTCTCAAGCAGACGGCCGACTTCAACACCAGCAACAAACTGCTCAAGGTATTCCAATAAATCCAATGACCAACATTGACCACTAGGTGTCGCTATTATACTCTCTATTAAATTAAGTGTCTGTGTTGGTGTACGTGTCAAGTTACAGATTTTGCTTTGCTCTGCCTGTGTAAAGATATGAATATGTGTTGATTGTTGCTGAATATAATTTATTTATAATAAAGTTAAGTTAAAATATAAGTACACATAAGCTTCTTCCATTTTAAACACCTCTAGGCCACGGCAATATTAAAAATGATGCTTATTGGTAATAATACGATATAAGTTCAAAAGGAAAGCAAGGAAAGCTGATAGGGATGTGGGGGTACATAAGATGGATAGAACTTTTCTATTCAATTATAATACCAACAATTGCCAGAACGTGGTGTCATTTCCCTCACTAGTAGGGACCTTTTTGGTGAATGTAATATCTGAAAAAATAAATGCTGAACTAGCTTGTCAACTGGCAGTTAGGAAAGAAGGAAACCCTTGTGCAACACTGCTCAGTGTTGCTCCTTCCCTTGATTGGGTAATCCCAAGAATTTCAAGAATACTCTTCCTGTTTCACAGTTGAAATCGTATTTCTCCTCCCTGCGCTATAAAATATGATTCACCATAATAATGACCAGCATGCTGATATCAACAGAGACTTTCAATGCGAGGCTGGGATCCACATTGGTAGTATATCGAACAGCAAGGATCCCAAAACAAGCGGTCTGATGTTGCGATGCGTTGCGCCTCTAGCGATGTCTCTCTTTCTGTTTCCAGTACTCCTGGTTCTTCTTTGAGACCATGGCCAAGTCCATGGCCCAGTTCCTGCATCAGGGAAACCGCATTAAGGTGAGTGGAGGAGCTGCCACTCCCTCTGGCTCACACCTCACTCCCCTGAGATGAGACCTGCTGGATTATTACTCACGCCAGGCGGGAGTAATAAAACCCAAAGTACAACTTTAAAGTAAAACCCAAACCCCCTCATTTGAGCTTGAGCCCCACCCACTGTCAAACGTGCATTCTCACCGGCTTCTTGGAAGCCGTTTATTTGGTGGTGGTGGGGGACCACCAAATAAAGCCAGAATGTAGCCAGAAGGTTTTATTGACGTTGCCTTGTGACCCAAAATGGCCAGGAACAGTTAACTCGTGCAATAGCATGCGTTTGACCCATAGAGGGCGCTTTAGTCCATATTTCTATCTTCTCATAAGATCCATCTATAGCACTACTATGTTACCCACTGAATAAGGGGTTCACCACCTTTGACTTTACTTTTACCATTAAATTGTCCTCAAGTCCTTTCGTTCGCAAACGGTAAAACATAAAAAAATACACATGCAGTGCCAGAAACCCCTTTATACACAAGGCCAAGGCCACTGGGAAACAGTGGAAAGATAAAGTCAGCAACGCTGCTTATGCAGCCATTGTGTTTATTTAGCATGCACAAAGGTACACAAAACATCAATGGAAAATGTGATGGAATGTACAAAGCGACACTATTTTAGAATAAATAACAAGCTATACTATATTTACTGAAATATGTATAAATATTAATTTTCTATTACATTTTTCCCATTTTCCGAAAACTTCATAATGTTATCTTTCATCTACAGTATGTAGCACACTACGTCGTGCTGGTTCAGGTCCTGGCAAGGGCAACACATTCTTTTGTGCGCGTGTGGGTGTGGGTTTTTGGGTGCAACCGTGTGTGGAAATGCTCACGTGATGGCTCATTGAGGAGCAGGTAGGGTTTTGGCTCTAAACATTGGGAATCGAAGCCAACGACCTTTAGGCTGGGAATCAAACACATCGGCACTATTCTGCTTAGTTCCACTATCCCGGAACATTACATTTCTCATCTCACTGTCAATAATTCAGTTTTTTAAATCAGTTTTACCGGGGTGTTTTCGGGGCGACCTCAGATGCCGCGCAGCCAACGGTTCCCAGACAGCTTCCACCAGGCGCTGCAGTCCCTGCTGCTGTCCATCATGCCCCACATCACCATCCGCCACGTGGAGATCCCTGAGGAGGCCCGCTGCATCAACCTCAGCCTGGCCGTCTTCATCAAGGTCTGAGCCCTGACCCCTGACCCGACTCCACCAGACCAGATCAGAGCCCAACAAACCTAGGACAGACACACACACACACACATCTCTGCTTACTCACTAAACCGGTCTCTCTCTCTCTCTCTCTCTCTCTCTCTCTCTCTCTCTCTCTCTCTCTCTCTCTCTCTCTCTCTCTCACTCTCTCCAGAGGTGCCTCTCCTTCATGAACAGAGGTTTTGCCTTCAGCCTGGTTAACGACTACATGTGTGGCTTCACCCTGCACGACCCCAGGGTAAACACAGACACACACACACACACACACAATGTGAAAAACGACTGTGTATTTGCAGCATATGTTTTGACAATGCAGAAAACTCCAACGCGAAAGTTGTCTAATGTTAGTGGTGAGTCGGAATGCGGAAGCAAAGGCACTCACAAAGGCACTACACAAACAAGAGCACACACAAACACAATCACAAACATACTGGCGAAAGAATGGATGCCTGCAAACGTCACTCCCTAACCTGGCAGTTGACGGCTGTTTACAGCCTGTGAAGTTTGATCATGGGCGCGGCACAGGCGGTGACAGGTCGTTCAGACCTAGCTAGGCGTGTTGTGACTAATTGGCGTCTGAATAGCTATCCAACACGTGTATAATGTTAATCAAACATGTTAATGAAAAGTAAAAGTTGTATTGATAGTTTCTACAAATATCCAGAAGCAAGGGCAGAAGTTGCTAGATAAATATGTCAAGAATAGCAAATATAAATAAACTTAGCAGTATTAAAAAGGCAGCAGCAGAATAGCATAGCAAATATGAACAGTGAAAAACACAAGCAGCATTTCCTGTGACTGTAAAAGTGGGGAATATGGACAACAAGAATATTCATGTGAGCAACGATACATTATACACTGATACATGAGCCACTGTCTGCGAAAGGATGGAGGCTGCACGATCCACCAAGACACCCCCTCAAAGGTGCCGTCCTCATCGGACATCATATCAAAAGTATTCTCTTTCAAATATGCACAAATAGGTGTTTACAAGACACTACCTCGAATCTGGGTGAAAGGGGAGTGTCAATTCCTTCTCCTGTTTCGACCAAACACTTCGAAACAGGTTTGCTAACCGGTCCGAAGAACACATAAAAATACCACGCTAATTGCTTGTTGAGCATCACCATTGGCTGGTGCCTTAGCGCCCAGCTAGTCTGCCTGCGGCCCACAACAGGATCCGTCTTAAAGTCTTAATGTGATTAACCACCCATCTCCACCTCCTCTGCCTCCCTCAGGTGCTGACCGAGATGAAGTTCGACTTCCTGATGACCGTTGGAAACCATGAGCACTTCATCCCACTCAACCTACCCATGGCCTTCGGACGCACCAAGCTCCAGAGGGTGCAAGGTGTGTGTGTGTATGTGTGTGTGTGTGTGTATGTGTGTGTGTGTGTGTATATGTGTGTGTGTGTGTATGTCTCTTCAACCCCTCCCCTACTGAGGGGAAAAGCATTTCTTGTAGGACACTTCCTGACAGCAAAGTATTTGATGTAATGGGAATACACACTGAGAGTAACCAAGCATATTTAATGAGGTAATGAATGTGTCACTTTTATAGTCACATTGTAGTACCAAACTAGAACACCCAAAGGTGTTCTCAGGGTCTAACTGGGAGCCTGGTTAATTTATAATACACATCTTGGCCACAGAGGTGATACAAAAGCAAACTAAGTTAACACCTTTCAGTGGGAGAGAGGAAGGGAGCACCCTCCAGGTACGAGGAGAGTTAATACATAGCGAGATGAATTCACTTGTAATAAAGTAAATACGTTTATATCATGTGTGATAATATTGGTCGGATACATTTTTCACCACACCTAATGACTCCGCAAACCAACACACCCATACCAACTAACAGCCCCCTCCACCCCACTTCCCCTCCTCCATTATCATCACCACCCACAGTCACACCAAAACCAGGTCATGTGATGTAAGGCTGCACATACTTGTCTTGGCTGTACCACACCCCCACCCCACCCAAAGATGTTTGGCCATGTTTGCCTACAGGTTGCACTGGTAGACATTGGGGTTTGAACCCAGAACCTTTTGCCTGGGAACAACCTACCCCTCACCCCCATAATATTGTCTTCAATAGGCAGAGATGTGATGGTAAGGGGCCAACACTCCGTCATGTATCTCATGACGCTCATCATGGCCACCAGCATGCCCACAGACCCATCGTTATTTGAACGAGCTAAACTTGTTTGCCCCTACTATAACACCTCTGTCATGAAGGCCTATTTACACCCACAGTCATGCCATTAAACCATAATTGCATTTAACGGCACCACATGCATGGAATGTTCATATTTCCTTTAATTTAATTTTCACCTCCCCTCCCCTCCTTCTCTTTTTGTTTTTGCGTGTGGTCAGATTTAATTTCGTACGCCTCGGAGATTTTTGGCACCATAGGTAGGTGGGCCCCGTAGCGTACGCTCATTGGTCTGCCGCCGAAAAGCAGACCCCTGTTTGTGTTTTCTTCTTCTTCCTCTCCGTTCTCCGCTGACTTCCTGTCGGCCGCCCACGCTGCCACCCGATGCATCCCCGCCGCGCCAATGCTAATGCTAATGCTTACCGATGCTAGGCTAGTCTTTCATTCAGCCCACCGATTGCGTGCCAGGATATGTGTGCACTGGGAGGGTTAGGTTGTTGTGTCAACAAACAGAACTCCTCCTCCAGTCTCCTCCTTCTTGCTTGGCAGGCTTCATACATCCACATCAAGGATATGTTCTCTTTCTTGGCCCATGTGTCTCCTTTCGTCTTCCAAGATCAATCGATAATTCACATTCTGCATATGGATTTGGAAGAAGTCAAGGACTCCTTTGCGAATGACAAATCTCACTGATTGTTTTCTCTGCATGTTAAATAAATTATGTTGTTGGCAGTTCTGGAAACCTGTTTGGATGTGATGTTGACCATTCGGCTTGCATCACCACTTTTGCTACTGTTCATTGACCAATGGACTGTCCCATTGAAAACCATCAACCAATTGAAAACAACGGGCACAAACCCCTCTCTTGTCTGGCCTCTAACCTCTCACCTTTGACCCCCGTGGCGCCTCCGTCCTCCAGACCAGAACCTGGAGTGCAGCCTGACGGAGGAGTACTGCCGTAACCACTTCCTGGTGGGCCTGCTGCTGCGCGAGGTGGCGTGCGCCCTGCAGCAGCAACGCAGCGCCGAGGTGCGGCAGGTTGCCGTGGCAACCCTCAAGAACCTGCTGGTCAAGCACGCGGCCGATGACCGCTACAATGTCTACAAGGTGAGTTAGAGTTTTTTTTTTTGTTCTATGTCAGTTAGCGGTTCCGTGTGTTATTTGTTTGTTGATGATGTGTTGTCTCTTTTGTCTGTTTGTGTGTTGGAATGCAATTAGATTAAAAAATAACGTTCTGTTGTTTAATACTTCTTTGTTGGTGTTTAATCATTGTAGCTTGAGGTGTGTGTGTGTGTGTGGGGGGGGGGGGGGGGGGGGGGGGGGGGGGGGGGGGGTGATGGTGGGAAGAGTTAACCTGACGTGTCAGATGGTTGACTCCCAGTTGTTCCTGAAAATTTGTTTTGGATTGGGGCATGCCCTTTCAAAACATACTTGGCAGGTGATAACCAGGATAAACCATCTGTCAATCACGTATCACGTAGATAACTTAGTACCTCATGAGACGCTGACACATACCCGTAACTTGAAGCCTGGGAGGTTTGGGCGGTATATTCTGGCTAAGAAGCAGGAATGTCAAAGTGTAGACCAGATCTTCCTACATACGTCATCCTGTAATGTCACAGAGAGGGCAAGAGGGTCAAAGATGGGTTTGCTTGCTGCCCGAGTCTCAAAGGAGGGTGCTAAACAGCAGTCTGTTCTCGTCTCCCGGCTAGCGGGAAACAATTAGACCAACTGTTTCAGTATCTCCAGTGTTGTTGGACTGACGTATGTCATGTGCACTAAACAAGTCAGTTATGCAAACGCCTGACAGGAAATAAATGCAAATACGGAAAGGGGTTTTACATAAAAACGTGTTTAATCAGACTGTTGGTCGTCAATTGGTCTCTGAGCGATAAGGATGTGTGCGATAGCCAATAACCGCAGGCACCGTTGACTTCCTTATCGCTATGCACACAGGTTTTTAGGTAATGGATAAAAATGTTACCGTGTTAACTGTCGGCTGTCTTTTTCCATACTATCCTTGTGTCTGTCAACACTAGCAGGGTTAGGTGTTGGAGTCATGTTTCAAGTTGATTGTCGTGTGCACATTAATGGAACAAATGAAACCAATGACAAAAGTACAGTAAACAGTTCCCCTAAGTACATAGAAATAAGAATGAAATGTAATGTAAAACAAAATAATAACAAAAAACAATACCGTTTTAAATGTATTTGTGATTTTTACCAATCGTTATTTTCAAGGTCAACATGTATACACCACTATCTTACATTTAAAACAGAGTGCCATAGGTGGTATAAATATGTATGAGTAATATTGAAGTGTTATTAGTGTGGTTGCAAAGCAAGCCACACTATTGTTATCATGTGTGTTATTAGGTACTCACAGAATATCTGTGGATACCTATTGTTATTCTAGGGTTGGGTATTATTATTATTATTATATATTTTTTTGGACTGCGGTGGAATGGTAAAAGGTTTTGAAATTTCTCCACCATGTTTGTATCCCAGAAGAGCAGGTCTCGAAAAGGTTTGGTGCCGAAATTCCCATAGAGGGCGCTATAATTTCGGTCAAATTCAAACAACCCGATGCATAAAGAATTCTGAAACTTGGTGTACATGTCTTATTTTGCATGCTGAACATTTTTGCCTCTTGGACCCATAATGTCCGTCAGGATAGATGTTGCTGTACAGTGACATATTCGGAAAGAATTCAAAATGGCCGACTTATGGGAAAATCAGAATTGTTCAATATTCAATCAATCACAGTTACACATGAGAAGTAGTCAGGGACTGGGCACCAATTGGGTCGCATAGAGGCCACCCTCCTGAACACGTGTGTAAATGTTGCGTGTCGATAGCTCAGGAAATGAGGTCACAGCGCCAATTTGAAAATATGCTAAGCTAAGCGCTAATGCTCCATTTCCATCGCAAGTCTGCGTCAGAAGGAGGCAGGAAGTTGAGTCTTGCCAGGAACATAGAGGACACCTCCCTTAACATGTATCTACTATTAAACCTGTGTGTGTGTGTGTGTGTACACCAAACTACTACCAAAAAGTCGTGCATATATCAGTACAGTGCGCGAGACCAACCATTGCAGAACATTTTGGAAAACCTTGGAAGAAATCGTGAAAACTGACTCGTAAACCCAAATTACCCTAAATTACCCACATACTCCTTAATAGTGCCCAACCTTATGGTATTACTTTCCTTTTGATTCTCTTAAAAACGACAGAGTTATGGCAGATTTATGAAAACATGATTGATTACGCTAATTAGCTGCCATTATTCAACCAAACAAGTCTGCTTCAGATAGCCCCAGGGACCTCAAATTTGGTGTGCCCATAAAGGACATCTCCCTTAGGTAATGTGGAAAGTTTTGCGTCGAAAGCCAAAAAATGACGTCACAGTCGCAATTTCAAACTACCACAGTTGCAGGTGCTCACCGAGCTATGTTTTATGATGAAAGTCAATGGGGAAAAAACGCTGACTTCAACCATTCCGAAGGTGAACAACTGTCAAAGTTGGTACACGTATAGAAACCGCGCGTTAGCTGGTCTCCAAAAGGTAAAGTAACTCTTTGGCGACAGGGGGCGCTATAACTGGCAACCAAACAAAAACGATCAGCCCCATTATTCACTCACAAGTCCGCTTCAGAGCGGCCCAGGGACTTGAAATTTGGTCCCCGGGCCTGTAACCACGCGCCTTTACTAAATTTCCCCTTGTGGGGGTGAATCAAGTATGCACATTTTTGTACTGTGAATTGTGTGTATGGGGTGTGGGGATGTTTGTGTGTGTGTGTGTGTGTGTGTGTGTGTGTGTGTGTGTGTGTGTGTGTGTGTGTGTGTGTGTGTGTTTGTGTATGTCACCAGTTCATCAAATGTTGAGTAAATTTTTCCTGTATTTTGGTGGCTAGAATCAGCAGGCCCGTATCTGCCTGCTGTATCTTCCTCTTGTGGAGCTGCTGTACCAGAACCTCAAACAGCTGTCAGCACCACCTTTCACCACAAGCCCTGGGATGGGACTAAACGTGAGAGCACACACATTCACTCACCTAGCTCCTACCTCAGTGCCTTTTTGCAATCTTGGACCCAAAAATGTGTTCAACACAAATGGAAATTATAGTCAGAATCCTTTCCTCCAGGCATTCACGTTTCAAATCTTCTGACTCGTGTGTGTGTGCGTGTGTGTGTGTGTGTGTGCGTGTGTGTGTGTGTATGTGTGCGCGCGCTTGCCATGTGTCCCTCTAGGGCTCCAGGGATGACCTCATATCCTCCGGCTCGGTGGACAGCAGGAGAATCAGCACAGCCATAGACCGAGAACACGGTGAGAGAGAGCTCCACATTCTCCTTCCCTGGTACATACACGATACAGGTTGACAGCATCTGCTACCACTGCACACAGTATATACTGTATGTACAGGGGCTTAGAGAGGATTTTAGGGCCCCAGAAAAAGGACATTTGTATGGGTCCCTAGATGTGGTACGCAGCAAAGCAGTCTCTGTTTTTGCTGTTCAAATATAGCGTATTTCACCTCATGTATGCAGACGTTTTGTGTGTGCAGAACATTCACAGAAGTTCGACTTGAACTTTACTTCACCACGATGCCCTTGGGCTAAGATGGTTTGTCATAACCGTGTGTCTATGTGTGTTTATGTGTGTGATGCTCTTCGTGTGTATGCATGCTGCTCTTTGTGTGTTTTTGTGTGTGTGTGTGTGTGTGTGTGTGTGTTTGATGCTGTGTGTGTGTGTGATGTTCTTTGTTTGTATGCATGCTGCTCTTTTTTCTGTTTTGGGTGATGCTGTGTTTGTGTGTGCGTGTGTGTGTGTGCGTGTGTGTGTGTGATGCTGTGTGTGTGTGTGATGCTGTGTTTGTACGTGTGTGTGTGTGATGCTCTGTGTGTGTGATGCTGTGTGTGTGTGTGTGTGATGCTGTGTTTGTGCGTGTGTGTGTGTGTGTGTGTGTCCAGGTTTACTAGCTCAGAACGGCCAGCTGGTGAGGAGGGAGGACTCTCGCGGCTCTCTGTTCATGGACCCCGGGACATCTGACAGCACAGAGGTGACACACACACGCGTGCGCACACAAACACACAGACAAACACACACACACACACAAACACACACACATTTGAATTATTTGATCTATGTCCACATAAATACAAAATATTAAACAGGAAATAAATATCAGTAGATGCCAAGAAATGTATTAAGTTGTAAGAGTTACACAATTCAAAAAGTCATACACAAACAAACACTAATCACGGGTATAGACAGCAGCGCCGCATCCATATAGACAGCTGCCAATGACATTGTGCAGTAGTTAGCTGCCTGCTTGGCCTTCATCAGCGACATAATCATCACTTGAGGCCCCTCACTGCCAAAAATAAAAATGAGGAGCTGTATAGCCTAGCTGTGTTATGGCTTGGATTAAATGTTCCCAGCTTTAGTGAGGAAGCCTTCCTCTAGAATATAATCAAATTACAGCCCTCCTCCAAAACTGAGACCTCTCTGAGCTCCTCCTCAACGTCTGGGGTGTTAGAGAATTCATCCCTTTCATTATTACACAGCTTGAATATGCACACTCTTCATCAGCCCCTCACTGAACAACTCTTCCATCCGCTACTGTTTAAACAAATGGTTCAAACTTGGGTTGGGTGTGTGTTTCTCTCCAAATCTCTTAAAACGTCTCTCAGTGTCACACCCACCCCCATTCCGTCCACTTCTGACACCCAGGGACACCCTGCCTCCATTACCCCACATGCTTCCTCTGATTATCCACACCTGCAGTCAATAACCAATCACCCCCCACAGTACTTACGCACTGGCTTTTCACACAGCCAGGGCTAGTTTGTTGTTTACCCCACACTCGTCGGTAGCTTCGTCCCCGCCGTTAGAGCCAGAATCTCCCCAGTTCCTGTTCCTGTTCCCGTTCCCGTTCCCGTTCCCGTTCCTGTCCCTGAACCTTCAGCTTATGCTGAACTCTGCCCGCCTGTCTGTCCGTTGCCGAACCTCTGCCTTCCCGACCACCCGCCTGTTGCCGAGTCCCTGCCTGCCGGCCTGTCTGTCCGTTGCCGAACATTGCCTGCCTGACAACTCTTGTCTGCCAAATAAATACCTTGGCCCCCTTTGTTCGTCTGTGCCTGCTCTGTGTCTTGCGTTTGGGTCCGCTTGTTCTGCCGTAACCTTAACACTCAGCTCTCCCTTTAACTGTCCCCATTACCAGGATAAGATTCACCATGTTGACTGAGTGGCGGTGATTTCATGATAAATAAACATGCCTTGATTGTGCTCACATGTGTACCTTGGGGAATGTAATTCGCCTCTTTGATTCCCTTTTTGATGTTCTTGTATAGTCCGCACTTCATAAAGGGAGCCTTGCGCAGTATGATCCTTGACCTAAAACACGCGTGGCCGTCTGTTGAACAACCCTCTCTCTATGTATGGTACACTTTTACCTCCTTTGTCCTCGGTGGTCCAGCAGGTTCACCAGGAAACACAGTAATTTTCCCTGTCACACACAGTTTATCCATTCATCCTGTGGTCTATTAAATGTGAGAAACCACTCACAAGTCCCCGGAGGGCTGTGGTGTAAGTGGATGAGGTTACCAAAGTTTTAAGTGTGTTGGAATCCTAATCCTGCTGTGGACGTTGGCAGTTCTAGTTCTACCAGGTCTCTAATTGCACACTGGCCCTGTGATGGTGGTTTCCAATGTGTATTGTTTTAACATGTTTTCCGTGTCTGTGTCTTTGTCTGTCTGTCATTGTGCATGTCTATGTAATGTGACACACCACCCTGGACCTCGTCCGCGCCCTCGTCCTCCTCCTCCACCCTCCTCCTCTTCCTCCATTCTCCTCCATCACCACCTCCACTCTCCTCCTTCTCTTTCTCCACCCTCCTCCATCACCCCCTCCACCCTTCTCTTTCTCCACCCCCCTCCTCCATCACCACCGCCACCCTCCTGCTCCTCTTCCTCCACTCTCCTCCTCCACCACCAGCTCCAGAGTAGGGGCTCAGCCATGAGTGGCAGCCCGCTGGCAGCTTCAGGTCGGCTGGGTCAGTACGAGGTCAAGGGCCTGCTGCTCTGCTTCCTCCACATCCTCCGGACACTGTCAGAGGGTAGGCACACACACACACACACACACACACACACACACACACACACACACAAGCGCGCGCACATATGCACACACATACACACACACACACACACCCATACGCACACACACACACACACACACACACACACACACACACACACACACACACAGACATACATACGCTGTGGCAACCTGGCTCCCTGAGTGGCCTGCCTTCCCCCAGTGAATACAAAACTATCGTTCTATTTTAGCCGTATCGGCTCTTTTATTCAAAGTCAAAGAGAAACGTTGGGCCATGCCCAAGCGAAAAACAAAAGGTGTCGTGGCTCCGTCGCCATGGAGAAACCTCCGGGTAGTGGTTGCGGCCACGCTGGTCCGCTCCGGGGGGGGGGGGGGGGGGGGGGGGGGGAGAGCGGCGGTAAACCCCTTCTACCCCCGCTCCCCTGAGGGGGGGCGCTGCGCTGGAGCCACGTTGGACAACGCGCACACACACATGCATGCACACACACACACACACACACACACACACACACACACACACACACCGGCATTTACAGTCATGAGGACATTGCATAACAATGTGATATGTTTCAACTTTCTTGTAATCAAGGCTTCTCTATTTTGGGTGTGTGTGTGTGTGTGTGTGTGTGCACCACAGACACATTGCTGGCTTACTGGAACAAAGTGAACCCTCAGGATGTGATGAACTTCCTCAGTCTTCTGGAGTGAGTCAGAACACACCCCCACACACAAACTTCAGTGGTCTCAATAGTAACTGTATAAAGAAATGTTTGTGTGTACGGTAGTATAGGCTTGCTTCCCTGGGTAATGAGCAACGTGGTTAGTCCAAAGACTTTCTAGTCTTTGGAAATTGAACAGGCGGCCCACTTTCTCTCAGGCTTTCCCTATCTTTCCCTCTGTCTTTCTAGCTCTCTCCCTCACTCACTCTCTCTCTTGCTATCTCTCTCTTTACTAGGCCTCTCACTCTTCCACCCTCTCTCTCTGTTCCATGCAAGTACACACAATCTGTCTCTCTGTTTCTCTCTCGCTCTCTCCCTTTGCTTTTCACCATTGCTTGTGAGTTGGGCGATGTTGACTGAATGAATGCTATAATTGGCTGGCGAGGCCGGGACAACAGGCCGTGGGATGGACAGCACGGCGCCCTCCCAGGCGCTTGTTTACACAGCGCGCACAAGCCTGACTGTAAACGCTGGGCCCCGGGAAAGGCTGTGGTCTTGAATCGCGGCAACGTTGCGATTTGTCCCCTTCTGAACATTAACAGAAAGGGGAATAAGAAGCACGTCGCAGTGGTTGAACGCATCTGCAAAGTGCGCGGCAGTATATGTTGCGAGGGGTTCAAGTTACTTAAGCTCAGGAAGAACGACATTGGAATGTCAAAGTCCGGTTTATTTCAACCTTGTAATCATTTACATACGGGTAATATAACAACGTGACAGAAGTAATCATATTTCCAAACTGGGCACCAGTATATTTGACCATATGGCCAAGTGATAACATGTTATTCATATTTGCCACCTGTACAAGGACAACCATGACGCTAAAATGCAACAGGGATATTAATCTTTATCTGTAGTCATTTAATCTCTCATAATGATTTATTAGCTGCTAGTAAACAGCGTGGATGTAAAACAGACACAAATAAACCAAGCATAAAATAAAGCAAAGCAAGCCAGCTAATAACAGGCGCTACAGTTTTGTTAACAAACCTGGCGACGCGGAGACCTGCACGGCAGCAGTGCAAACAAGCTCTGAAGGAGTGCACTGTCCAACCACATCACTATTGATTCAATGCTCACGTCACAACCATCTTTTCAGGAGAACATACTGAGAAATGTTTAACCCTGAACTTCCCGTTTTGAAAAACAAGCTAGCTAAATCGCTACAGGTAGAAGCCAACAAAGTGAACCAATTAACGAAATCACCATGTCACACAATCTGTGGATAGGCCCTTGGGTCCAAGACGGCCAACTAATCCTTTAAGCTGTTTGTAGGATAGATTGAGTAATGCATTTTGTATCATTTACTTTGTAGTTTGAAATAATGCATTTTTAAATTAAGTTCTCTGGGGTCTTCTGTGATGGTTTGAATGAACTTAAATTGCCCGGAAACAGCGGCCAATCTCTTCCCCCTCTCATCCTCATCATTCTGTCCTCCACATGTCCCCCCCCCCACCCCCGCAGGACATGCCTGGGCCAGTTCCGCTACATCGGGAAGAGATCCATTGGCAGGTGAGGCCCCACGTCAGACCTCCTTGTCTGGATGGACTACAGAGGGTTTAGCAGCTCTCCCGGCCTCCATATGAATGCGATTAGCCCGGGTGTGAGACATATGGGGGACATGATGCCTTTGGTGGAGTGTGGTCTGGATGAATTTACCCTGGGAGAGTTGGGGGCGGGGGGTCTGTGGGAGTATATGACGAGGCAGAGGCTTTTGCATCTGCATATTTGTTTTTGGGGCTACACAGTCATGGTAGGACACAAACACACCCGCTAAGTAAACACTGTAAGCATTTCACACAGCAATAGGTAATATAATAAAAACGAAAACGTTTCTTGACTCACTCGAGAGAAAATGTCAGTTTATACAGATTTACTCATCCTCCTGTGGGATGTGCCATGTTTACGTTTGTTTTCTTGCTGTGTGTGTGTTTAAGGGAGGGGTTGGAGGGGTGAATAGAGAGGTTTAGCATCAGGTTAGCTATGGTTTAGCATCAGGTTAGCTATGGTTTAGCATCAGGTTGGCAATGATTTAGCATCAGGTTGGCAATGGTTTAGCACATTTTATCGCCAGCGTATGGTTGTTATCATCCGTTTCAGGAGATTAGATGGAATCTTTCAAATGTACATACACCTTTGCCAAACTTTCACGCAGAGTCACTGGATTTGAATGTCAGTTTACATACTTACTGACACACTTATTTTGCCTGCCGTGTGTCATTCTGTTTGTTTTGGTTTCACTTTGCTTTGGCTCATTCCGGTTTGGGTTTGTTTTTCTTTGTGCTCATGCAGGGTTCAAGATGCGTGGGCCTCCAGGCTGTTCTCGACGGACAGGAAGTCCCAGACGATGCCCGCCATGCGGTGTAATCGGGCCAGCTTGGTGCACACCAAGATCCAGCAGTTCGGCACCATGGACACCTCCCTCACACTCAACATAGGTACCTCGGGAGAGTGTGAGCGTGGGTGGGTGTCTGTATGTCTGTGTGTGGGTTGGCTTTTTCTGACCCTCAACAACCCCGTCTTCCCATGTCGATATATATCATTGTTATGTGTGTGTGTGTGTGTGTGTGTGTGTGTGTTTCTGTGTGTGTGTGTATGACTGTGTGTGTGTGTGCGTGTATGTATGAATGTGTGTGTGTGTTTATGACTGTGTGTGTGTATGTATGAATGTGTGTGTGTGTGTGTGTGTGTGTGTCTGCAGGCAGTGGTCTGTCTGAGGCAGAGGTCCACCACCAGGCTCTGCTGGAGGGGAATATCTCTACTGAGGTGTGTCTCACCGTGCTGGACGTCCTCTCGCTCTTCACTCAGTGCTTTAAGGTACACACACACACAGACTCATACACATACACACACAGACTCATACACACACACACACATGTATGCATGCCCGTAGCCAGCTATGAGTTCACCCAGGTCCGGACCTCGGCGTTTGAGACCTTAGTGCATGCTTAATTCATTCTACACTTGTTACTTTGTGTCCGCTGTGTGTTGCGCGCGTGAGCCGTGCAGTCCTTGCTCTCGTGCTCACAAAGTGTTTTGCTGCACGCTCTGATATTTTATTCTCATCGCACGGTGGTTTTCAGCCAGCCATGGCCATTGCATCCCTGAATGTGATTGTGTGATGTGATGTGAAATGCAAGCAGGATCATCAGGCGCAGTGAACCAAAGCCAGCCTTGAAGATTACCATTATTTTAGTGTATAGAATATCAACAGACCAGGAAGTCTAAATGTTAAAAATGCTGATCATGAAATAAATACTGCATTGCCTCGCTGTAGCTAGTGTAGCGTAGTTATTTAGTGCAATGATAAGACAGTGAAGTCTAATAAATCAGCGCTGTCGCTGTATTTGTATATCTGTATTTAGATATCCTCACAGGCTATATTATTTATCTATTATTATTTAGAAATGCTGCGCGCAGAGCCGTAAATATGCTCGCAATAATGATCTGTGTGCTGCATGTGTCAGTTGTATGTGTCATTTTTGCACGTGATTTTTAGCAGTGATATGCCGTCATACACATAAGCAAGTCGTACACACTCACACACACACACACACATACATACATACATACATACGTTTTTAATTCAGCAAATGTGCGAATAAGCAAAACATGGTATTGGTCTTCAACTATATTACATTACACAGTGAAAATAGGTAACATATTTGGTTTGTGTGTGGGGGATCATCAGAACAAGTTGCTGGAGAACGACGGTCACAACGTGCTGATGAAGAAGGTGTTTGACGTCTACCTGACCTTCCTGAAGGTCGGCCAATCAGAAGCAGCGCTCAGACACGTCTTCGCGGCGCTGAGGGCCTTCATCAACAAGGTGGATGGAATACACAGATACACTATGGCAAGGCCTTTTAAAATGTAATCAGTTGGGCTGACTAGTTATGGCAAGCCCTTTTAAAATGTAATCAGTTGGGCTGACTAGTTATGGCAAGCCCTTTTAAAATGTAATCAGTTGGGCTGACTAGTTATGGCAAGCCCTTTTAAAATGTAATCAGTTGGGCTGACTAGTTATGGCAAGGCCTTTTAAAATGTAATCAGTTGGGCTGACTAGTTATGGCAAGCCCTTTTAAAATGTAATCAGTTGGGCTGACTAGTTATGGCAAGCCCTTTTAAAATGTAATCAGTTGGGCTGACTAGTTATGGCAAGCCCTTTTAAAATGTAATCAGTTGGGCTGACTAGTTATGGCAAGCCCTTTTAAAATGTAATCAGTTGGGCTGACTAGTTATGGCAAACCCTTTTAAAATGTAATCAGTTGGGCTGACTAGTTATGGCAAGGCCTTTTAAAATGTAATCAGTTGGGCTGACTAGTTATGGCAAGCCCTTTTAAAATGTAATCAGTTGGGCTGACTAGTTATGGCAAGCCCTTTTAAAATGTAATCAGTTGGGCTGACTAGTTATGGCAAGCCCTTTTAAAATGTAATCAGTTGGGCTGACTAGTTATGGCAAGCCCTTTTAAAATGTAATCAGTTGGGCTGACTAGTTATGGCAAGCCCTTTTAAAATGTAATCAGTTGGGCTGACTAGTTATGGCAAGGCCTTTTAAAATGTAATCAGTTGGGCTGACTAGTTATGGCAAGCCCTTTTAAAATGTAATCAGTTGGGCTGACTAGTTATGGCAAGGCCTTTTAAAATGTAATCAGTTGGGCTGACTAGTTATGGCAAGGCCTTTTAAAATGTAATCAGTTGGGCTGACTAGTTATGGCAAGCCCTTTTAAAATGTAATCAGTTGGGCTGACTAGTTATGGCAAGCCCTTTTAAAATGTAATCAGTTGGGCTGACTAGTTATGGCAAGGCCTTTTAAAATGTAATCAGTTGGGCTGACTAGTTATGGCAAGCCCTTTTAAAATGTAATCAGTTGGGCTGACTAGTTATGGCAAGCCCTTTTAACGTTTACTCAGTTGGGCTGACTAGTTATGGCAAGGCCTTTTAAAATGTAATCAGTTGGGCTGACTAGTTATGGCAAGCCCTTTTAAAATGTAATCAGTTGGGCTGACTAGTTATGGCAAGCCCTTTTAACGTTTACTCAGTTGGGCTGACTAGTAGCGATTTAGTTTTCACTAGTGGAAATGTCATGGCAACATGTCAAAATGTCGTTTTGACTAGTTCAAATGTTAATCTAAGATATCTGTAAAACAATTTTGACATGTTACAAATATATTTTCACATGTAGAAATTACATTTCGACTAGTCGAAACTGATTCACAGATGTCTTTAATTTAATTATAGATATCAGTAATTCCTTTTTCACTAGTAACAATAACGATTACAGATATCTACAACTGAATTTCCACATGTTGAAAAAAGATTGTGACTAGTGGAAATGTAATTACCCATTTCAGATATCAACAATAGCATTTCCGATATGTCCGACATATCAACAAACCATTTCGGATATGTGGGCGTCATATTATTAAAATACCACAAAGCCATTGGTTGACATTAAATTACCATATTAGTTTCGGATATGTCGCCCTAATTACCAGATTAGTTTTGGATAGGTCGCCCTAATTACCATATTCATTTCTGATATGTATGTACGTCATTGAAGATATCTACAATTACATTTTGACTAGTCAAAATTCCTTTTTTTATATTATTATTAAGATAGTTATAAAAGGAATTGTAGATATCTCAAATATAATTGTTACTAGTACGAATATAGTTTTCACTAGTTACATTTGTATTTCAGATATCTGCAATGCAATTCTAGATATCTGAAATGCAATTCTAGATATCTGAAATTACATTCTCACTAGTTACAATTCCAAGCCGACATATCAATAATTAAATTTTGACTAGTCTGAATTTAATTTTAGAATAATAGATTAATTAATTAATGATATCTGTAATGTAAGAACAATTGTAGATATCTACAATTAACATTTCCACTAGTAAGAATTGAATTGTAGATATCTACAATTGACATTTCCACTAGTGAGAATTGAACTGTTGATATCAAGAATTAACATTTTGACTAGTGAGAAATTAATTTGAGATATCTTTAATTAGAATTGCTACTAGTCAAAATTACATTATTGATATGGTGGCTTGGAATTATAACTAGTAAAAAAGGAATCTACAATTGCTATTACCGCACTGATTAAATGTTAAAAGGGCTTGCCATACATACATACAAATATAAATATAAGCACACGCACACATACACACACACATAGTTATATTTTGCAAAATTCAAGATCTGCAAATAACTGTGGATTATTTTATGGTACTAACTGACACGAATCAGTTCCCAGCTAATCCTAGCTCCTTTGAACCAACCCTTTGTCAAGTGTGGGTGTATTTGTGTGTTTGTGTGTGTGTATGTGTGTGTGTGAGTCCGTGACAACATTGGCATGACAAACGTGGGATTTCCGGAGTTTGCCAGGAAGTTGGGAGATAGGATCCATCCATCAAAGTCACCTAAGTAAATAGAATGTGTCTCATGTGTCAGAGGGCTTCTTGCCCTCTGACATATCTGCCATATTACTACGGCTGTACATACTATGTACTCGCACACTGTACCGTGTACCCAGTGGGGTTGCAAAGCAAGCCACACTATTGTTATCATGTGTCTTATGTGTCCTTTTCTATTTGTTCTGCCGATTTCTGGTAATTTTCTACTCCTACAGTTGTTTAGGTATAAAAACCAAACCAATGGCAGAAAATTGCACGTATATCAGTACAGTGCGCGTCTACTTTTAGAGACCAACCATAGCAAACTTTTTTTTTATTATTAGGGGTCCTACGATATCCGTAGGAACCCTATTGTTTTCGTTAGTATTATTATTAGGGCTCCTACGAATTGTTTTCGTTATTATTATTATTTTATTCCTAAAAATTGGCAGGCTTGGAGAAACTTGGCACACATGTACCTGGGACTGTGGGACTATATGGTCTTTAATTCATAGTAACAAGGCCAAAGACGGCGGAGTTATACAAGTTAAAGTAAAATATATGCATATCTCAACAGCTTTACAACACTTTTAAACAGCTATAACTTTGCGTCAAAACCACGTAGGCTCAGCTGTCTAATATGGATAGAAAGAGGACATTCCATAGTATACCCATGCCATATTCTATATCTGAAAGAAAATAAAACATTTGTTTGAAGTTTGCCTATATAAACCACTGCCTCGCTCCAAATTTAGGCTGGGCCTTAAAGGGGTACACACGTCATTTCTCAAAAGTCCGTTTTGACAGTGGATTTTGACACTGCATACTTAAGAAACATAGTTGGTGATTGTAGCAATGTCCATACTACACGCCACCTAGGTGGCTCCCATACTCCACCTAGGTGACTTTCCTCGGGCTCCTCCAAACCAATTGACACAGGGTGGTGATGTTAAATCCGGTTTATTGTAATGGTTGCATATAGTGAGGCATGCAGCTGGTGCTCCATGCTGCCATGCCGGAGAGCTCTCCCGAGTGTGTGTGGTGGTGGCTGGTTTAACCTTTGCACATTGATTGCTCAATGTGCAACAGGTGTGCAGCCTCACCCAGCCCCAGAGTCCAATCAGTCTGACTCGGGCCAGGTGAGGCTGCTTAAACCAGCCACCCTCCACACACACTCCCACAGTGATTATTTTGGTATGTTAACATCCGGTAATCCCGCTTTTAAGGCATACAAATGCAATTTTACCATACCTACGAAGCTCACCATACCTCCACATACGGAAGACTTCTCTTTCTCAAAATGTAGTCTAATCTGCCCTTGGCAATACACATGTCCATGTAGTGTAGAGCAGAGGTACAGCGTGGGCCACATGACCATGGGGTCAAAGGTTTGAATCTGACATCGACCAAACAATGTTTACTATGATGAATTCATTAGGCCCTGGCCACCACGCTCACCATACTGTAAGACCTTTTTATTGTTGCTTGCAACAAAACGACATGGTCAAAAGTTTTATAAATTGGCAGGCTTATAGAACTCGTAAAATGAGTAAGGGATGTAAAGGATGGACCACAAAAACCCATAGGTGGCGCTATAATAGGCACTTCAACAGGCTGCCATTTGCACTAGGAAAGTGCAATATCTTGGTACACATGCACCATTCATCATGATGAAAAACTTTCAAATTGCAACCCATATGGTCTGACCATTTGGATTTAGTGCAATGACCACAACTTGACCAAATGCAAACACACAAACTGATTTGGTGCCGGAGGTGGTAAAAGCTGGACCCCGTTATCGTTGCGTGCAACTATATTTAATATTTATAATATTATAATTTAATATTGAAAGTGAATGGGGCAAAAACGCTAAAATCAACCACTCCAAACCTAAACACCTGGGAGTTGTCCAATTAAATAGGTATATGTAGACCGGAAGTAAGGAGGTCTCTAAAAAAGGACCTCATTACCTCAATGAGGTGAACCCATGAGGTCTGTCGGGAAAGATTTTGCTGTACCTTGAAAGTTTTGAAAAACCTTGAAAAAAATCTGGAAACGTGACCCATGAACCCAAATGACCCACGATTTGGTCCACGTACTCCTTAATACCGCCCGACCTTATAGTATTATTTTCATTTTGATTGTTTTAGAATGTGAGTTATGGCCGATTTATGCGCCATTTCAATAAATCTCTTGTCCGCTTCAGAGTACCCCAGGGACCTATAACCTGGTGGGCCCATCAAGGACACCCCCCTTAGGTAATGTGGGACATTTTGTGTGGATAGCCAAAATAATGACGTCACAGTGTCAATTTCCGATTACCACAGTTGCAGGTGCTCACCAAGCTATTTTTTATAATGGGGATAAAACGCTGACTTCAACCATTCACAACGCAGGTGAACAAGGTAGAATTGTCAAAGTTGGTACATGTATAGAAACCGCGCGTTAGCAGGTCTCCAAAAAGTAAAGTACCTCTTTGGCAGCAGGGGGCGCTATAACTCGCAATCAAACAAAAAGGATCAGCCCCATTATTCAATCAATCACAAGTCCGCTCCAAAGCGGCCCAGGGACTTGAAACTTGCCGCGCTCGCTCATTAGCCTTGCTAGCATCAGCATGTCAGCATGCTGGCAGAATATTGCGCACACGACGAGTTGGCTCTAGACAAACTAGACACAGTTTTATCAATACTGTTCCATTCAACTCTGTCCTCTCTCTATCTCCATCGCTCTCCCTCTCATCCCTCCCCCTCAAATCCATCTGTCTCTCTCTCCCCCCCGCCTACACCTCCTACCCCCTTCCCTCCCCCCGACCCCACCTCTACACCTCCCTCCCCCCTGCCCTCTGCCCCAGTTCCCGGTGGTGCTGTTCAAGGGCCGCGTGACCCTGTGTGCGGCGCTGTGCTGCGAGGCCCTCACCTGCTGCGTGTCCAAGCTGGGCTCGCTGCGGGCCGAGGCCGCCGGCCTGCTCTACCTGCTCATGAGGATCAACTATGAGTTCACCAAGCGCAAGACCTTCCTGCGCACGCACCTGCAGGTAACACTCACACGCACACACACACACACACACACACACACACACAGAGCCTCCTGCTCTGTGTGTATTCCATGTTGAACCAGTAAGTCTTGCTGAGATTGTTAGGGACCATTTGCGTTTGTGTGACCGCTCATGCGAGGACTAGAAGCCCTCGGAGGTGGTAGGAAACCCCGTGTGTCTTTAAACCAACAACCCTACACATCGCAGTCACTATATTGTACCCTGTGGGGATCGCTGTATTCAACAGCAGTTTCACAGCCTATGGAAACATGGCACTTTGTGTTTGGCTGTAAGCATATCAGGGCTTTATGGCCTCATAGCCATAAACTGCTTCTTCTTTTCCCGTCATTTTCTGGTTCTCGACTGTTACTGGAAACCATATTGGTATTAGCAGAAGTGTAGTTAATTGTTCCCATCTGTGCAGATTACATTCTTGGGTTGTTAGTTACTTGTTAGGGTTGTTACTCATTCCTCTCTTATCACATATTCTGAGTCACACACACCTGCAAACACTAGGGATGCACCAATACCGATGCCAGTACTCGGACTCGCACCTGATACTGTGCTCATGTACTCGTACTCGTACAACTTCTCCGATACAACCACCCGATACCCGATAAGTTTTTTTTTTTTTTACGTTTTTTTAATTTGTCCTATATGATCATCAACATAGTAATCTATGCCATTTTATCACTGAAATAAGTCCCCAATTTAGAGAAAAAGGGGTTTGTGTGGAGCTTTGTCTGGGCAGCGGTTGACTGCGGTGTCTGAGAGAAAGTTGAGCTTTTCGGAAACTTATTGTATACCGCTACGGTGTGTGTGTGGAAGGTGAAGCTCCGTCTGAGCAGCGATTTATTTAATACCCGCGTCCGAGGGTTAGGATTCCCGGACACCTATAGTGTATCGCTACGGTGTGTGGCGCATTTCATATACAACATCGCTCATTATAACGCTCATACACAACGACGGTACTAAAAAAGTATCACAAAGTTGCCTTGGACCGTAACCATGGCGATAACACGCCCCCCTCTTTCCTGGAGGGGGCCGTGTTTTTAAAACTGTAATGGTATTATTATTTGGTGCATCCCTAGCACACACCCACACTGTTATGATAGCGGGCCCAAACGCACAAGAAAGAGAACAAGCACACAGAATGTAAATCAATAAGGGATTTACTGAAGACACAAAGAATCTATAGTGACTGGCGTGGCAGGGACAAGATGGGGGGGCAGGCAGACAGGTAACCAACAGATAATGGGCTGGTAGTTTGACTGGCGGGGCTTTGTTATTGTTGCTGGAAGTCAGACAGGCGATGGTTCGGTAACAAGTGGGTGGTCGAATATAGTGAAAGGTTGACAACATGCGGTTAGTCAGACAGGCGGTTAGTCAGACAGGCGGTTAGTCAGACAGGCGGTTAGTCAGACAGGCGGTTAGTCAGACAGGCGGTTAGTCAGACAGGCGGTTAGTCAGACAGGCGGTTAGTCAGACAGGCGGTAACTGAACGAGGAACTTACTGAAAATCTCTCCGAATCTGGGCCAAAGCTAACACGAGGCAAAGACAACAATCTTTGTTGTAGAACGAGGAGTTCTTGGAAAACCGTTGTTTATGTGATGGAGGAGGTGACTGAGGAGGTAGACTGCTGACAAATATGACGTAGAGGGAGACCGTGACGCTGGCCGCCACTAGGAGGTCAAAGTGGGGGGGGGGGGGGGGGGGGGGGGGGGGGGGGGGGGGGCGTGACACACACACACTCACACAGTGTTGGGTGGGGGGTAAAACTAGCATGTAGCTGCTGTTTTGTGATTTCTCTTCTCTGCTTTTTTGTCTTATCTACCGCCACCACCCACCCTCTCCAACCTCCTTTTCCTGCCTCTTCTGCTCTCCTTTCTTCCCCCTACCCTCCTCTCATCTCCTTCTTCTCCTCGCGTCTCCCTCTCCTCCTCCCTCTACTCATTCATCTCCTCTTCCTTACCTTTTCCACCTCCTCCTCCTCCTATACTCCCCCCTCCTCTCTGTCTCTCCCCTCTTCTTCTCTCCTCTCCTCCTCTCTCTTCCTCTTTTCTGGCCTCCTCTCCTCTCCTCTCCCCCTCCTCCATTCTCCCCCACTCCTTCTCCTCACCTCCTCCTCCTCTCACTACTCCCCCTTCATCCTCCTCCCCCCCCCCCCCCCCCCACACCCCCTCCCCCCCCCCCCCCCCCCCCCCTCCTGCTCCTCCTCTCCTGGGATCAGATCATCATAGCAGTGAGCCAACTCATCTCTGACGTAGCGCTTACCGGCAGCTCACGCTTCCAGGAGTCCCTGTCCATCATCAACAACTTTGCCAACAGCGACAAGGCCATGAAGGTAGAACCAGAGAGACAAAGGGGTTCTTCCTCTCTCTCTTTCTTTCTTCCTTCCTTCTTTGTCCTTGTTTATTTGAGATCTCTTTCGTCTGTTTGTCTTTTTAGGTATTCACAGTGTATCTGTGGATAGGGGGCGCTATAATATCCGGTCAAAGTTAAACGCTAGGCATATCCACCCCGATGCATAGAAAATGTACACTTGGTGTACATGGCTTATTTCGCACGCTGAACATTTTTGGATGGACACATAATGTCCGTCATGATAGATTTTGCTGTACAGTGACATTTTCGGAAGAACCTCAAAAGTCTTTTCAGAATCAACCAAAACTCAAATGACCCAAAAGCAACGATTTTTGATAACATAAAAAATGGCAGACGTATGCGGAAATCCATATTTTTCAATATTCAATCAATCACAATTACACTTGAGAAGTAGTCAGGGACTGGAGACTACTTAGGCCACTCTCCTGAACACATGTGTAAAAATTGTGTGTCGATCGCTCAAGAAATGACGTCTAACCCTCAATTTGAAAAAATGCTAAGCTAAGCGCTAATGCACCATTTCCATCGCAAGTCCGCGTCAGAAGGAGGCAGGAACTTGAAACTTGCCAGGAAAGTAGAGGACACCTCCCTCAACATGTAAAAACATGTGTTGATATCTCATTCCATGACTGTCAATTACAGTAATTGCTCTTGAGCGTAAATCACACATAGACGGCATCTACTATTAAACTAGTGTGTGTGTGTCTGTCTGTCTCTGTCTGTGTTTCTCTCTGTATGTCTGAGTATACGTGAATGTGTGTGTGTGTGTGTGTGTGTGCACATGGGTTATGGGAGAAAAAAAAAACAATGCTGGAGAACTAAGATGGAGTTTTCTCTTTTAGTAATAAATCTTCACTGTGTCCGCGCGTGCATTTAATGCGCACATGCCTTGGTGTGTTTGTATGCGCGCGTGTATATATATATATATATATATACGTGCACGTTTTTGGTGCGCACGTGAGCATACATGCATGTGCGCGTGTTGGCGTGTATGTGTCGGCGCGCCTCTCTCTCTCTGCATTACCTCGCCCGCTTACGTGCTTGTATGTAAGCATCTCTCTGTGTGTGTGTGTGTGTGTGTGTGTGTGTGTGTGTGTGTGTGTGTGTGTGCGCGTGCACGGGCGCTTTGCTCAGGCGACGGCGTTCCCGGCGGAGGTGAAGAGCCTGACCAAGCGCATCCGCACGGTGCTGATGGCCACGGCGCAGATGCGCGAGCACGAGCGCGACCCCGAGATGCTGCTGGACCTCCAGTACAGCCTGGCCCGCTCCTACGCCAGCACCCCGGAGCTCCGCCGCACCTGGCTGGACAGCATGGCCCGGGCGCACCTCAAGAACGGGGACCTGTCCGAGGTACCTCCTCCGTCCACCCCGGCCCTCCGTCCCCGTCCGCTCGCCCCGCCTACCGTCTGTCTCCCCCCCCCCCCCCTCCCCGGCGTTTGTGTGTCGTCTCCCCCCCCCCCTCCCCCCAGCCGGGCCACTACCTGTCCAGCGTTTACGTTGAGGCACTTTCCACACGCTTTTATCCAAAGGGACCGACGCCGTCAGGCCCAAGGAATTGGGAGTAGCTACAAAAGAAGTTAAAGCGCGGTATGAGCTGAGTTCTGTCTCACTTGTTGAAGGACCAAAACAGGTCCGGGGGATCAAACCAGTGTAGCCTTCTCTGCTGGCTTCGCTAAAACCTCCGACACACCAATACCATTGGTCAAAACGGACTTTTATTGTGCAGATTCTGCCCAGGAGCATTAAGCATGTGGCCTGGAGATCAGGCGACGATGGCTTAATCACCCGGACCGCTCTTGTCCTTTAACTAATCAACCTGCTGATTTCAACCGACACAGATTCCCTGTTGCTGGCGGCCTGGCATGGATCAGATCTGAGCAAACGTGTCCTCCAACATTCCTTTTGCTTTCCGTTTGATTCTTATGTTTACTGAAGGGACCCTTAAATTAATCCTACTTTTACTATTATAACCATCAATATTTATTACTGTAAGGAACGGAAGACAGAAAAGTGACAGAATCTGACCCCTCAAAGATTTGAAGGGTTGGAATGAAAAGCAGAGCCTTTATTTTGAATGTGTTTCCCGGTAGTGTTTTTGTTGATTGATTTCTTGATTTTTCTGCAGGCGGCCATGTGTCACATCCACGTAGCAGCACTCGTGGCAGAGTACCTACACAGGAAGAGTAAGAATACACACACACACACACACACACACACACACACACACACAGAAACACGCATACCTAGGAACACACACTCACAGACCTCCTTAGAGAAACAGTGTGCGCTAACCTGTGTGATTTTCCAAGTCTACCATTCTACCACCCCATCCTAGTGTGGCTGTTATTGCTTGGTTTAATGTTCTGTCCAGGATTATTTAAGTGTTATCTTATCTTAATAACCTCTAACTATCCTTAACATCCTTATCCTCAACACATACACTTCTGGCCTGCTTCAATTCGTTATTGACAATGTTAATGAGATGGCAGGACACACACACAGACACAGACACAGACACACACACACACACACACACACACACACACACACACACACACACACTGATGTGAGTCTAGTATAATAAAGAAGGAAGTGGTCAAAAGGGTGTACAGGAGGACTTTCAAACATGCACAGACACACACACACACACACACACACACACACACACACACACACATGCAGGCACACACACATACCACAAACCAGGGCGTGGTGTTAATGTCCTTGTCGGAGAGATATGCAAACGAATAGCAACGTGCAAGTGAACATGAGAAGGTTTATCTGTGTGAAACTTTGTGTGTGTGTGTGTGTGTGTGTGTGTGTGTATAGCATTGGTTGTTGCCGAGGTCTTATCAGGTGATGGGAATCTGCTTGTGTTGTGGGCGCCAGCCTGTCCAAGGCCAGACAGCGTGTTTCTTTCATTTCTGTTTTGTTTAACCAAATGACCCTAATCGAGTTCTGTTTTTAATCGTGTCATCGGCAGGGAATTACATGGTGGTTAAGAACTATACTCTAATTACATGGTGGTTAAGAACTACACTCTAATTACATGCTGGTTAAGAACTACACTCTAATTACATGCTGGTTAAGAACTATACTCTAATTACACGGTGGTTAAGAACTATACCCTAATTACATGCTGGTTAAGAACTATACTCTAATTACATGGTGGTTAAGAACTACACTCTAATTACATGCTGGTTAAGAACTATACCCTAATTACATGCTGGTTAAGAACTACACTCTAATTACATGCTGGTTAAGAACTATACTCTAATTACATGCTGGTTAAGAACTATACTCTAATTACATGCTGGTTAAGAACTACACTCTAATTACATGCTGGTTAAGAACTACACTCTAATTACATGCTGGTTAAGAACTATACTCTAATTACATGCTGGTTAAGAACTATACTCTAATTACATGGTGGTTAAGAACTATACTCTAATTACATGCTGGTTAAGAACTATACTCTAATTACATGCTGGTTAAGAACTACACTCTAATTACATGCTGGTTAAGAACTATACTCTAATAACATGCTGGTTAAGAACTACACTCTAATTAGATGGACCTCCCCTCCTGCTTTTTACTGAACATAAGTAAGCCCTTACTAAATTTATTTTATGGTTTTGAGCCAACTATGCAACAACAAACAACATGTGTTTTAGTGAATGGCCAATGTCCACTTGTGGTTCATAAAGTCATAAAAGCCCTATTTGATTGGGTCATTTGTGTTTGATTGCCCAGAGCTGTTTCCCAGCGGACTGGCGCCTTTCAAGAAGGTGACGTTCAATATCGACGAGGAGGCCGCCATGAAGGAGGACTCGGGCATGCAGGACGTGTACTACACAGAGGTCAGTCCTCGGCCTGCGCCACCACAGAGGGTCTGGGAGGTACCCAGACTGTAGTCTGGAATATCACTGTAGTAGTATGACCAGGTCAGGATGACATGGTACTGTTCATAATAATGTTTAGTAAGGAAGTGCCCGTGAACCAGAACATTTAGTGACCGGTGAAAATTAACGTGTCCATGGATACGCAAGTGCTTCTGGACAGCACTCATATCGCATCATCACGTAACCGAACGGGTCTCGTCAGGACTAGCTTTGCTTAGCTTCTGTATTTAGCATTCCCGCATGTTGTTGGTGTTTTGTGTAGACGAGCTTAGTTGTTTCTGTCAAGGAAGAACCACTGTACTTCACCTAACCTTCTGCACTTTGCTTAACTTAGCATCTACATTCAGCATGCTAGCAGGCAATGGGCAATCATAACATAAGGCGTTTTGTGTGGACTAGCTTAGCACAGCTTCTGCATCGAGCGTGCTAGCAGCACTCACATCGTAACATAGGGTTTTGTGCGGACGAGCTAAGCATAGCTGGTGACTCCGCTGTCTAATTGGGTGGTGTTCCCCCTCCAGGAAGTTCTGGTGGAGCATCTGGAGGCGTGCGTGGAGGCCCTCTGGAAGGCCGAGCGCTACGAGCTCATCACCCACGTAGCCAAGCTCATCATACCCGTCTATGAGAAGCGCCACGAACTTATGGTACGCACACACACACACACACACACACACACACACACACACACACACACACACACACACACTTCAAATGTCCCAAATGCAAAAAAGCATCTTGAGAGAACATCTTTCATCATAAACACAGCTGTGGAAAGTTATTCCAAGACTGATCCATGTCTGATACACACACAGAAAAATGCATGTACACACACGCACACACGCACACACACATACACACACACACACACACACACACACACACACACACACACAGAAACGTACATACACGGACAAGTTTAGTCTAACACCCCTGGATCCTCCTCTGTCATAGTAAAAGCCCCATAAAGGTCACAGATGGGGAGGAGGCAAGCCAGTGGGGAGTTCTGTTAGCCAGTGGTAGACAGGGTTCCTTATAAGGGGTGCCCGATGACAGTCAAAAGTCACCTCAGGACAATGAACCTTGCAGCAAAATGTTTTTGCAGTTTAAAGTGATCTTAAATTGAAGCCTGGTCGTGTTCTCTCTCTCTCTCTCTCTCTCGCTCGCTCGCTCGCTCTCGCTCTCTCTCTCTCTCTCTCTCTCTCTCTCTCTCTCTCTCTCGCTCTCTCTCTCCCTCTATGACTCTTTTCTAACAATCAAAAAAATAATGTTTATACAGGAAAGGGTAAACACAAACTGACTCTCTCTCTCTCTCTCTCTCTCTCTCTCTCTCTCTCTGCAGAAACTCAGTCGCCTGTACGAGACACTCACCAGGGCCTACAACAAGATCATGGAGGTGATGCAGTCCGGTCGCAGGCTGTTGGGCACCTACTTCAGGGTGGCCTTTTATGGACAGGTGAGGGACGAGGGTCATTTGGTGAGGGTCAAAGGTTGTTGGATGATGACCATAAGTCAGTTTGGTCCTTCCAGTGGCATGCACGGACTTCCACATCCTATTTTAGAAAATAAAACAGTGGAGAGAAAGATTGAAGGGTTCATTTAATACTTGTTATGACAGAGTATTTTTCTTCCTGTCCTCAATCTTCCTCTCGTCCTGTTCCTCCCCATCCTTTCCTCTTTCTTCCTATCCTCCTCTTTCTCTCCTCCATCTTCCTCTACTTCATCTTCATCTTCCTCTCCTCCTATTCCTCTCCTGCTCTTCATCTCCACCATCTTCCTCTCCTCATCTTCCTTTCCTACTCTTCCTCTCCTTCATCTACTTCTCCTCCATCTTCCTCTCCTCCATCTTCCTCTCCTCATTTTCCTTTCCTCCTCCTCTCCTCTGCCTCTCATCAATCTTCCTCTCCTCCTCTTTTTCTACTCCATCTTCCTCTCCACCTCTTCTGGATCTTCATCTTCCTCTCCTCCAACTTCTTCTCCATCTCTCCTTCTCTTCCTCTCCTCTTTTTGCTCTCCTCCATCACCCCTGTGCAGGGTTTCTTTGAGGAAGAGGACAGTAAGGAGTACATCTATAAGGAGCCCAAGCTCACAGGCCTGTCTGAGATTTCCCAGCGCCTCCTCTCCCTCTACGGAGACAAGTTTGGCGCAGATAACGTCCGGATCATCCAGGACTCCAACAAGGTACCGGTGCGGCTCGCCTAATGGGTCGTATATCACACTTTTCAGCCCTGGCGTGCTCCCAAAAAAAGAGAAACGTCAGCTTTAGCAGTGCTCATTTCCATCCATTGTGTAGGATTCAAGGATTCAAGGAAATAGGATTCAAAAGAGAGTCTCTGATGGAGAGTCGTGTTTGGATGGCGTTTTTGAATTCTTACTTCCTATGAATCGTAAAATTCATTCTGGGAATTGTACACGATTTGTGTCATTTATTCATTGATTCATTGATGAAATTAAACGGACAGTTTTTTACTGACTGTTTCAAAGTCAAGGTAGAACATTCCTTGTTGCTGAACATTTTCCGCCTTTCCTCACGGCAACTTCCCAATTTTCTTTTGCGTCCAGGTCAATCCCAAGGACCTGGACCCCAAGTTTGCGTACGTCCAGGTGACCTTCGTCAAGCCCTACTTTGAGGAGAAGGAGGTGCCGGAGAAGAAGACGGACTTCGAGAAGTGCCACAACATCAACCGCTTCGTGTTCGAGACGCCGTACACGCTGACGGGCAAGAAGCACGGCGGCGTGGAGGAGCAGTGCAAGCGCCGGACCGTCCTCACAAGTACGGGTCGAGTGAACACGTGGCGATGTTCCACTTTCGATTTTTGTGCATTCTTAGCCGTTCTTTTTCAATTAAAACAGCTAGAAATATGTTGGAATAAATTGTTATTAAAAGGAATCACATGACAGGGAATCGAAATAAAGTGAAACCCAAAAAGTCAGATGTTTAAAGGAAACAAATATTTGCGTGTGGCCAGTGAAGCGAGCTGTTTCACGGCCCAGCTAGCGCTACAGCCTGAGGTTCTCTTCTCACCTGAAGAATCTTCCCACGTGAATAAAGTACACCTAATCTTATTATTAATCTTTTTTTTTTTTTTTTTTCTTTCTCAATTTCTTTCTCACTTTCTCTCTCTCTCTCTCTCTCTCTCTCTCTCTCTCTCTCTCTCTCGGTCTCCCCTCCTGCAGCCTCCAACACGTTCCCCTACGTGAAGAAGCGGGTGGAGGTGGTGAGCGAGCGGCAGGTGGAGCTGAAGCCGGTGGACGTGGCCATCGACGAGATGCGGGCGCGCACGGCAGAGCTCACCAAGCTGTGCTCCAGCCCCGAGGTGGACATGATCCAGCTGCAGCTCAATCTGCAGGGCTGTGTCTCTGTGCAGGTGACCGACCACCAACGCACACCAATCACAACGCTGGGACTATCACTGTCGACCAATCAGGAAGCAGACTCATTTTTTTGTAATTAACCAGGTGAACGTGGGTGGGCGCTGCTGGTTTCGTTGTTTTTTTAAAGGAGGCTGGCTAGATAGAGGGAGGGTTGGGGGTCTCCCAGACGAAAGGTACTGGGTTCGATTGCTTGATCTTTATCTATCCATCCATCTTTCTATTTTCACTATTGCACAATTAACACAATTAACTTGTGAGCGGTGAATCCGGATACGTGTCATCAAAGAGCAGGTAGGGCTTAGGGGGGTATCTTACCATCAAGGATGCCTACAGGTTAGGCTGTGGGCATTGGAAAACCCTAGCCACTAGACTATCCCGCTCTACATGTACGCCTATCTGAGGGCTTGGGAAGCTCTGCAAAGGGCTGTTATATTAAGTTGTCAATTCAATTAAACTCTCTCACGTAACAACATGAACCAAGCATATACTGTATATTGATTTGCAAAAATGGCCTGGGTTGGGCTACATTAATGGGCTCATGCAATCTATTCGAACTAAATGCACACAGGCCCGACTCACTGTAGTTGTCGTCATGTGGAGAAATATCGCCCAGAGAAATATATCTACACCTGATTAATAGTACTGCACTTAAAAAGACCTTGTTCCACAAAAACATGGCAGTGTGTCTGTGTGTGTCTGTGTGCGTGCGAACGTGATCCAAGTTCCAATACCTACGTGTCTTAACTTGCATACCTGCATATCTCAAAACCAGTAATCTTTGTTTGTTTGTTACTTTGTTTGTTTGTGGGTAGATCTTACATCAGATACATGTGGCATGGGTGGGTGAACATGAATGATAGTTATAATGGTACATTGCATTTGGAAGCCCCTTTCGTGTTACTCAAGGACACAACAGGGAAGGTTGAGGAACAGGCAACTGGCCTTATCTCGTCAAATTCATTCTCATCTCACGATGGAACGTCTGGGAAAGGATACTCCAAATGGGCGTTATTGGCGAGAGAGAGAGAGGGCGGGACTTCGGAGGGAGCGAGATACGTTTCAGTTACATGTTTTGGATATTGCTTTGTCAAATTCTTAGCCAAATGTCCATATTTATTCTCCTTGTCTTCGTGGTTGTTCCACGTGTCATGTTCTTATCCTTCTCGCTCTGGGGACGGTTAACTGGCGCACACAGCTCATAGGAAGTAAGAGACCGTAAATTGCGTAGCGGTAGCCCAAGATAATGCTACAGTTGACAACCCTCTCTCAGCCTAAGGTGTACATGTACAGGTGAATCATGACGCTCCTTGTGCCTGTGTGCAGGTGAATGCCGGCCCCATGGCCTACGCCAGGGCCTTCCTGGACGACAGCAAAACCAACCAGTCTGCCAGCAAGAAGGCCAAGGAGCTGAAGGAGATATTCAGGTACGCCCTCCACACTCCTCCACCCCTTCTGCTTCCCCCTCCTCAACCCTCCTCCTCACCCCTCTACCCTCCTCCTCCCATCACACTGCTCCACCCTCCTCCTCTCAATCTCACCCTTCCTCACCCCTCCACCCTCCTCCTCCCATCTCCCCCCTCCTCACCCTCCACCCTCCTCCCATCTCCCCCCTCCTCACCCCTCCACCCTCCTCCTACCATCTCCCTCCTCACCCCTCAACTCTCCTCCTCACATCTCCCCCCCTTCTCACCCCTCCACCCTCCTCCACCTCGTTCCTCCACCCTCCTCACTCACAAGAGTTTGTGTGTGTGTGTGTGTGTGTGCGTGTGTGCGTGCAGGCGTTTCGTGGAAGCGTGCAGCATGGCGCTGGACATGAACGAGCGTCTGATCAAGGAGGACCAGTTTGAGTACCAAGAGGGCCTGAAGTCCAACTTCAAGGACATGGTGAAGGAGCTGTCTGACATCATCCACGAAGAGGTAAGCTCTGGGAACACACACACACACACACACACACACTGCATGTCTGTATGCTTTGATTGGTAGATCTGCATCAACAAATGCCAACAATCTACACACGTAGAAACTGATTTATTTAGTTGTTCGTTTTTTTTTGCCCTGATGCCACTTTATTTTCTCACTTTGCAACAATGTAACGATTATGAAATAATGTACTGTATTTTAAGGCATAAAGTAAGTCAACAAGTCTGGTTAAGACTTGTCACCAAGCACATAGGCTTACACGTACAACATTCTTGAACAGGTTGAACAACAGGTTTAGGTATTTACAGTCCCTAAACTGTACCCAGTACTGAAGAACTAAGACCCGCCTCCTTCCGAGGCATAGTTGCGTCTAGGAGTAATGACGTGCCCCTGTCAATCGCTTGAAAAGGGCGGTCGCTGGGGTCGGCAGCGCGTTGGCTGTGAATACCTTTCTATGACTGATAGCAGTCTTAGTTGTTTATTTGATACAGCACAGCCACAGAGAAGCCAACAGAGTGTACCACACTGGTCATTAAAGACAATAAGAGACAATAACTTAAAAGAGAACCGAAAATGCACTACAGACCAGGAGAACACACACACACACACACACACACACACTCATAAATGAGTCATACACATGCATCCAGTATGTTACAACACAGCTTCTGGACCCTTCTCTTCTTGTCTTTGTGTGTTTATTGGTTTTCCATCTGTTCTTCTGCCTTCACGTTTTTCAGTCTACCTTGAACAAACCTGTTGGATTCTAACTCCTGTCCTCTCTTTCTCTCTGTTCTGTGCTGGCTCTTAAGCTTTAAGGACGCCCAGGTAAAGTGAGCAGTGCGGCAGACCCTGTTCAGACCAGGCACACAAGATTGCGTCAGATGCAGCCACATCTGCCGTGAAGCATAATCGTAGTCTTGCATCTCGAGGGCCGCCCCCTTGGTTGCATCACTATAGTTCCCACTACAAAGCAGTGCTATCTGCTGTATTTCATATTGAAAATTGGATCACCCTGAGGGTAATTTAATGCCAGGTCTGAACATGATGTCGTAGAACAGTTTCCCACCGCATCAGCATCCCATCCATTCAGCTATAGTGTACATGGATCATGACTGGACGATGCAAGCATTACAACGACAAAAGTCTTTTCCATCTTTTTTACTCATCTTGTTTCAAGCACTGGCCAAATGTTTAATGTAGTATGGTATTCATGTTAGCCCAGGAAACCACAGGTGCAACTTGACCAGACTTTCTGTGACCAATGTTCCCAAGATGTCTTGTTCTCGTGTATGTTAATGCATCATTTTCACCCTCCTCACCCCTCCACCTTCCTCCCCCCTCCTCCTCCACCTTCCTCACCCCTCCTCACCCATCCTCCCCCCTCCTCCGCCTTCCTCACCCCTCCTCTCCTCCCCCACCCACCCTCCTCCCCCGACCCCCCCCCCCCCCCCAGATCTACCCAGAGGATATGCGCTCGCTGCTCCAGAACTCTCTCCACGTGTTCAGTGCCATCAGTGGGACCACCAGTGCGGAGCTGGGCTAGGCGCCACCAAACCCACACACTCCTTCCACTCCCTCTCCTCCACCCACCCACATTTCTTTCAGCCCCCCTTTCTCTCTGTACTCGGGTCTCCTTATGTTGCCAGGAAGATAAGGACAAGAAAAGTCCCCGGGCTCACGGACTCTACCTCTTCCACTGTGACTCAAGAGTCCGCCCCCTTGCAGATATGCGTCCGCAGCGGGACGGGGGTTGCTAGGGCAACGCTGTTGACGGACCTACGGTGGTTTGGATGAAGGGACCACAATGGGACACCTGGCTGTTTTATTGCGTTCAGCACAGTATTGACAGTATTGACCGTCATGAGACCTGACGCCCCAAGTACTCAGTAGCAGTGTGATATGAAGGACCCATTTTCACAATCAGGTTTAGCAGTCGGGATGTTTAAAAATGATTCATTTGAACAAATTGTAGATTATAAAGGAAGAGACATATGGCAATGAATCAGTTTGAACATTGCTCGATGGGCTTTGATGCAAACTATAAAGAAAATTAAATGCAGCATTTGAATGCAACAATGCCCTAAAGTCAGAAGTATAGAGGATGCAGGTTGGGTTTCAGGCAGGTCAACTATTCTTTAGTCTAGCTGAGTATCTGGTACATACTCACATCCCAAAATTCCAGTTAGTTTGCTTACAATTCCGTGCCTTTCCGCTGCCTTCTGAATGGGCAAGTCTGATAATAGCAGCCGATTCTCACTCAGTTCTCACTCAGTATTTCACAAGTGCTACACTGAAACATGCTAATCAATGGATAGTAATCAATTGTACATAATGTATTGCCATCATGTAAATATAATTCTGTGAATGAGGTATCTATGTATTTATATTTGGAACATCCTTCGGACCTTGGGTGCACTTGTCAATTTTGCATTCGGATTGCATCGTATGCTGAGTGCAGCTGCTTGTCAAATATACATATTGTAAAGACATTTAACAGTACAATGTTTTGAAATGATTGGAAAATAATGGATTGTCTCTCCTTTTGCAGACATATAATTTGTTCGTCCTCATTTGACAGTGTCGTGTAGGCCTAGACGGCGCCTAATAATAAAATGTTGGAGTAAAAAAATATATACAGTATATATTATAAAATGTTTGGAAAGAAATTGGAACTGCACATAAAACAAGGTTTGAAAGAAGGCGTTGGGAAACGAATTGAGAAACAAGGAAAGAATAGAGGATTTGATAGTGGATCATGAATTGTAACGTTTTCCCGGATAGTAACAATAACAATTACAGATATCTACAACTGAATTTCCACATGTTGAAAAAAGATTGTGACTAGTGGAAATGTAATTACCCATTTCAGATATCAACAATAGCATTTCCGATATGTCCGACATATCAACAAACCATTTCGGATATGTGGGCGTCATATTATTAAAATACCACAAAGCCATTGGTTGACATTAAATGACCATATTAGTTTCGGATATGTCGCCCTAATTACCATATTCATTTCTGATATGTGTGTACGTCATTGAAGATATCTACAATTACATTTTGACTAGTCGAAATTCCTTTTTTGATATCTAAAATTCAATTCTGACTAGTTATAAAAGGAATTGTAGATATCCCAAATATAATTGTTACTAGTACGAATATAGTTTTCACTAGTTACAATTGTATTTCAGATATCTGCAATGCAATTCTAGATATCTGAAATGCAATTCTAGATATCTGAAATTACATTCTCACTAGTTACAATTCCAAGCCGACACATCAATAATCTAATTTTGACTAGTCAGAATTGAATTTTAGATTAATAGATTAATTAATTAATGATATCTGTAATGTAAGAACAATTGTAGATATCTACAATTAACATTTCCACTAGTAAGAATTGAATTGTAGATATCTACAATTGACATTTCCACTAGTGAGAATTGAATTGTTGATATCTTTAATTAGAATTGCTACTAGTCAAAGTTACATTATGGATATGTTGGCTTGGAATTATAACTAGTCAAAAATGAATTGTTGATATCTACAATTGCTATTACCGCTACTGAATCAACGTTAAAAGAGCTAGCCATAACTAGTCAGCCCAAACTGATTAAACGTTAAAAGAGCTTGCCGTATTGTTTTCCCCACTGACTCCACCCCCCAATGGGTCGTCACATCTGCTCCATTCGCTCCTTCACACACCGAATGTCTCATTCAGTATCGGTGTGTGGTGGGATAATGAGTTGATGACCAATGCAATAGCTCCCTTTGCGTGAAACGTGTGTTGGTATGACTGTGTGTGCCTACGGCACTATGTAGATTAGTGGTGTCTAGTCCATCGGAAGCCAACCACCATGATATACAGATCATTGGATTACGTGGCGGTGGTGTTCTTCATGGCGACGATTCCACAACGGTGCACACCAGGTGAATACTGTGATTCATGCATTTTTCCCAAATATTTTCCCGCAAAATGTTCCAAGTGAGTTCGTTTTGGAGCTCCCGGTTGAGAGTTTCAGGAAACGGCACGTCTGTCCCGGTACTTTGAGGTTTCGTATCAACCACACCTGTTGCTTGTAAATGACGCACACACATACCACAGACTCAGTTACGATTGCTATGACATCTTTTAAAAATGAGAATATCTAATATGTCACTTCAAATGAGAAGTCGACTACGTGTTTCTGCCTTAAAACCTAGCGATCATTGCTATGTCAGACTAAAATCAAATCAAGGTTTATTACACATCAAGCGGGGTTCTGGGGGTCGTCCCCCATGACATTTTGAGTGTCAATCACTTCATTATCCTGCATTCTGGTGAATTTTTATGGACCAATTTGTGCCTTTTCTGTATATCTTTATGGTGGAAATGTCTTTATTATGTAAAGGAAATGATGTTGTTCAATTTGATGTTCCTGCATGACTTAAATCTGTTTACAACACACTTTTTAGAGAACACCATAAACAGTTACTCTTTTAAAACAATGTACAGTATCAGTACTGTACTTAACCACTACAAAGGCTACATATTTAATAAGGTTTTGGCACACACTGAACCTTTCATTTTTAAGATTTCAAACCACGGATTTGCAGTTGCTCAAATGCTCATACACATCTCTATGTTTACAGCAGAAGAAAACATGTTATCACTAAGCCTTTTTAAGACCTCACCTTAGGCCCTGTATCTTCCTCTGCTCCTGTCTCCATACTGCTGCTGTCTTCTTGCTCCTAACGATATAATATGGCTTCAGTTATGCATGTCTAAGGTAAAGCCATTTTATCATTTGATGTGCAGGACGGTGGTAGGGTGACCTGGTGCAGCGGGCACCAATGAGTCCATCAGCAATAAATGGATGTATGTTCACATTTTGTCGGCTGGAAGTCAGAGAGATGGGTCCCTGCCACTGAAGCCACAGAGCTAGCAGTTTGAAAACAATTCTGAAGGGGACTCGAGAGGCTTATGACAAACTTAGCGTATTGTATTATTTCTGTTTCTGGATCTGAGAAACTGCCATTGAACAGGCAGCAACTCAACCTTCATGCTTGCCTGTTTTTCTTTCTGGGTTGAGTCCATTACAAACATGAATCAATTTTAAAACCTCACCCCACACCCTGCATTGTATTGCAAGTATGCCACTCATCCTGTCTCCATGGTTGCATCAGGGTGCTACTGATACAATACAAATCGTTTTTATTTCAAACAAAGTAATACTGGACTTGGTAGGCGATCAGTTATGTTAATTTTGAGCTCTTCTGTACATGCAAAATGCTTGTTCAAAGGCACAAACCTTCACATATTCATCATCACTTGACCATTTATGACCTCACCTCACTCCCTCCACCTGTCACTCCTCCACCTGTCACTCCTCCACCTGTCACTCCTCCACCTGTCACTCCTCCACCTGTCACTCCTCCACCTGTCACTCCTCCACCTGTCACTCCTCCACCTGCCTCTTCCCCGTTTGTACCAGCATTCTCCTGATAAGATGATACATGATATTTAAAATAATGTAATACTAGGCTTGGTAAATGATCGGTTGATCGGTTGTCTTGTCCTTGTGTGTAAAATCTGTTGTATGCTTACACTGACGTTACTCTTTAAAAAAAAAAAAACATTATGTCCTGTGATTATGATTTTCATTTTTACATTTTTTGGGGGGCATTATGCTGAAATTAGATGACCAAACAATTTGCGTTAAGGTAAACACGGAGAAAGTTCTAACGTTACAGAACTGAGACAAGACTAACGTTAACGTCAGACAGAGAGATCCCCCTTCTAGATGCTCAAACATACTTGACGAATATGTTTACACGCGTCCCTCTATGAATAAACGGTGAGCTTTCGAAGAAAGTACGGAGTGAATGGTCACCATCAGCATAGCAATCTATGCCATTTTATCAATGTTAATGAAAGAAGACCATCTTTAGGGGAAACGGGAGGAAAATCGGATGTTTTTGCAACAAGTTTGTGAACGTCTCCCTCTTCTTTTCGTGACGTCGAAGTGCCTTGCAAGAAACAACTCGACGTCACCATCACTGGACACCTGTGTGTGTGTGTGTGTGTGTGTGTGTGTGTGTGTGTGTGTGTGTGTGTGTGTGTGTGTGTGTGTGTGTGTGTGTGTGTGTGTGTGTGTGTGTGTGTGTGTGTGTGTGTGTGTGTGTGTGTGTGGCTCGTTGTGGGCAGCGGTTGACTTTGATGATCCGACAAAGGGTTATGCTTCTCGTACACTTGTATTTTATTTTATTTTATTTAACCTTTATTTAACCAGGAAGGGCTCATTGAGATTTTAAAATCTCTTTTTCAAGAGCGTCCTGGCCAAGATAGGCAGCACCAAGTCATTACAAAAAATAAAAAAAATTACAGACAGACAACATGAAAAACTACAAGTAATCTAGTAAAAACCATTCATGAATTCACAAGAGTAGTACAACGCCACAGTGTGTGTGTCACATTTCCTACTCAACATCACGCTTTATAACGCTCATGGACAACCACGGTACCTTTGGCAATAAACAAAGTATCACAACGTTGCCGTGGGGATGACACGCCCCAATCCATTCTAGATCCCTCTGCCCAAAACGTGTTTCTTTAATATATCTCATAGTTTTCGAATTCGAGCTGAAACAGGGGATTAACTTACACTTTAATATTGGGGATGTATTTAAATGTATATCCAACAAGGTCCAAGTGACGATTTGATGTCATGCCGTTGTCGTATTACACACACACACACACACACACACACACACACACACACACACACACACACACACACACACACACACACACACACACACACACACACACACACACACACACACACACACACACACACACACACACACACACAACATTTTCCAACGTAACCATTCCTTTCTCTTGAACGTATTTCTAAGGTGGTTTGATTGTCTCTTTTTTTTTTTAGAGCCTCTACCTCCGCCATTCAACCTGTCCTACGTGTGGATAGATCCCTTTTTCATCAATCTGACTTGGCAGGCACAGCCTTTCAACCGCAACTGCTCGCTGAGATACGTGCTTCGTGGCCCGAATAGAAAGGTGGTAGGTCTTGAATTAAATTCCAGCTTTAATCCTCATTGTTGAAAAGTGATGTAGTGGGCTAGGCCTACAAAGTAACGCTATAGGTGGATCCTGGTCCAAATCTCGACCTGAATGCACAAAGGTTTAAATACGTAGGAAATGATGATTGAAGGTTCAACACATGCTATTGTATGGTGTACTGTGTGTGTATATATAGGTCCATATGTTTTGGTAGCCCATGCTTATTATTTCCTTGTGCACAGCCATGTAATCTACTTTCTTTTCCTAGGAGAGCGTGCCTACCTTGTCCAGGGAGGTACTGGTGGCGGGTTTTAATTCCGATGTGAGGTACACTGTAAAGACCACCAAAACACACCAGAGGGGCCATTGCCAACGCTATGGAGACAGCACAGACGTCTCCATAGTCATCCCACGCCAAGGTGAAGCGTTTATCCAAAGCACAGTGATTTTTCACAGTGAAAGAGGATGAACGAAAATAGCAATGTGCTAAATCTTGAGTAATTAATATGAAATGGGGAAGGATGGTGGAGGGTTGGTGTTGGTGTTGGACTCCCAGCTGAAATGTTTAGGGTTTGAAGCCCAATTAATTCAGTCAAATGGTAGGCCTCTTTGAGCAAAATGCCCTCACTGCGAAAATAAAGCAGATTTTACGAAACCAAAACGGTTATTTTCCGGAGAGGCTTAAAGGTCGATTTTGCAAACAGAAAGACTTCAAAGAAAACAAATCTGCGCCGTTTTCAGTGATTTGCTTCTTAATGCAGTCACGAGGTTTGTGAGTTAAAGATGACCTCGTAAAGAAATAAACATTGGCATCACTTCATAACTGACCAACAAACAAGGAAGACGGTTTTCCACAATGTGCTCTCAGTGAATGAACGATGAAGCCTCAGTGTCTAAATGAATTGCTTGCAAAATAAGAGATGCCTTGTTTTGTGAATCTGTCAAAAAGTTCAGGGTTTTACTAAAGCCTTGAATCTGCATACTACGGAGCGGCTTATATATGGTATTTGGAAACATACAACCCCATTTGTACCGCTCCTGCGGCTTATAGAAAACGCAGCTTTATTTTCGAAAAATACAATATTAAGGACATGCATCTATAAATAAATCACTGTCACTTTCGCTATGTGAAAAAAAACGAAAGCATTTTAAATGTGTTTTAAAGAACTATTCACGGAAGCTACCTTATTTTCTCCATGTATGATTGTGTATTTTTGTTTTTTGTAAGTGCTGAACATTATTAAATAAAGGTTTTATGTATATTTCAGTTCCACTTGTGACAGACTTCAAATTCTTCGTCTACCCACTCTGTGACGGGCAATCTTCCCAGATGCCATTCTGTGGCAGGCAGGCAACATGGATCCCAGCCAATGGGACTTCAGGGCTGCAGGTGTTCTACAGGTAAGAAGCGCTGGCAGGTCATAGCTCACTAAAAAGCCTGTAAGGCATTTGAAATAAATAAGTAAATAAGGGAACCCATCGGTTGATTTTGATTGAGTTTTTCCATGGCCCTTTCGAGGGCTTCAGATCAGGGGGGGATTAAGGGCTGTTCTAATAACTTTGAATCTGAACCTCAGTTCTGTACATAACAGACATAGGCGGGACTGGATAAAACTAGAAAGTGGCGAGCAGAGAGGGAGCCAAGCAGCCGACAAGGAGAGTGTGGTCGGCGAGGGAGGCGTCCTCTATAAGAACCTCCGTGTTTCTCTGCTTTCAGGTCATGTTATTCAAAGTCCGCCAATCTGTCGGCATGCCCGGTCTTCAACAGCGGAGGGCTGCGGCAAGGGTGTCACCTGACAGGCCCTGAAAATGAGATGTTTAAAGACGTCTGCATACTTTTCAGAGGAAAGGTAGACGGCAGAGATGAAAGCCATACGTTCCAACAGAAACCGAATGAACACCGTGAGTGAAATGACCTCGTCTTGTCCTCTGGGTCTTATATTATACACTATATTGCCAAAAGTATTGGGACACCCCTCCAAATCATTGAATTCAGGTGTTCCAAACACTTCGGTGGCCACAGGTGTATAAAATCAAGCACCTAGGCATGCAGACTGCTTCTACAAACATTTGTGAAAGAATGGGTCGCTCTCAGGAGCTCAGTGAATTCAAGCGTGGTACCGTGATAGGTTGCCACCTGTGCAGTAAGTCCATTCGTGAAATTTCCTCACTACTAAATATTCCACGGTCAACTGTTAGTGGATATTATAACAAAGTGGAAGGAATTGGGAACAACAGAAACTCAGCCACGAAGTGGTAGGCCACGTAAAATCACAGAGCGGGGTCAACGCATGCTGAGGCGCACAGTGCGCAGATGTCGCCAACGTTCTGCAGAGTCAATTGCTACAGACCTCCAAACTTTGTGTGGCCTTCAGATTAGCTCAGGAACAGTGTGTTGAGAGCTTCATGGAATGGGTTTCCATGGCCAAGCAGCTGCATCCAAGCCTTACGTCACCAAGTGCAATGCAAAGCGTCGGATGTAGTGGTGTAAAGCACACAGCCACTGGACACTAGAGCAGTGGAGACGTGTTCTCTGGAGTGACGAATCACGCTTCTCTGTCTGGCAATCCGATGGACGAATCTGGGTATGGGGGTTGCTAGGAGAACGGTACTTGCCTTACTGCATTGTGCCAAGTGTAAAGTTTGGTGGAGGGGGATTAGGGTGTGGGGTTGTCTCTTCTCGTCCAACATCTGTGCCTGGCCTCACAAATGCGCTTCAAGAAGAATGATCAAAAAGTCCCATAAACACACTCCTCAACCTTGTGGAAAGCCTTCCCAGAAGAGTTGAAGCTGTTATAGCCGCAAAGGGTGGGCAGACTCCATATTAAACCTTACGGATTAGGAATGGGATGTCATTAACCTTCATGTGCATGTAAAGGCAGGCATCCCAAATCTTTTGGCAATATAGTGTATGTTGACTTTGACAACGTATGTTCACTTTTACCATTTTTGGTTAAACCATTCTAGTTAAATTTCAACAACCCAACATAACATTACTTATACTCCGCAACCAAGCATGACTCATGTTTATTATTGGTTTCTAAAGGGTGCACAGCCGGGGTTTTTTGCAGTCTCTTTTATGTGACCTTTTTCTTTTTTAAATGATGTATCTCTATAGTTAGAACTCTTCAGCCCAACGTGAGCATCACCAAACAGGGAGGTCACCTGAAAGTGAGCTGGCGGCATTCCATTGTCTGCCCCTTGAAGTCTTGGAATTACACCATCTACTACAGCGAATGCGACCGACCTGCAGTAAGTAAGCCGTAAACATATTTTCTTTTCCAGTGACTTCCCTGCAAGGAGGGATCTTCATCAAGGTTTCTAGCCTTGGGTAGAATTTTTCCTTGGTCCTTTGGGGGGGGGGGGGGGGGGGGGGGGGGGGTGCTTAGGGTGAGGGGGTGTCCCATAACGTGGCCTGGGAAGCCCTTTGAGTCCCCTCTGCGAGCAGATGCTGAAGATCTGCCCAACACTTCAGGACTTCAGGACAGCACTCTATCTGACCCTACATCCATAACAATCCTTCAACTTTCAACATTCATACCTTAAGGGATAATATTTGACTACCAACTAATTTGGTATTCATAGTATATCTTGTTAATAATTTATTTTATCTTGTCGTTCATGTATTTGTAATTATTTGTGGTTGATGGTGTTGTGTTTGTCAAAGGCTTTGGCACTAGTGTTTCAACACCCATGCCCACATGACCATAATACTAACCATATAACGTTGTATTTATCTGTCTTCTCCCAGAGAAGTGTTATGTCTGCATACGGGGCTGAAAGCGTGTTGTTGCCCTTCGATGTGGCCTGCCGGTACGAGGTCTGGGTCCAGCCGCAGTTGAATGTCGCGTGTGGTGTCGCCCGGGTAGACAGAAGTGCTCTACTTGTTTACAGTAGGTACCATCACGCTGTCCCGAGCCCTTGCTCTTCTTCAGTCCCCCCTTGTTGGTTTCCTGGTTGCTTACGTTCCTAGCACCTGGGCTCTCGTTGCTATTTAAGCCCCCCGGTTTCGGGCCCTTGTTTTTTCCGTTCATTGTTTGTGTTAAGCGGGGAGCACAAAGATTTATAGCGCTGTTTTGACGACAGTGCCGAGTCTCTTTAAAGTCTGGCGGGATTGTAAAAGTCTTGGCGTGAGCTCTGGTATGTGTGTATAGTGGTGTCCACCTGGTGTTCTCTGAGAGGGAATCGTGCGTTTGCCTGGCCTCTGTCGACGTCTCCTGGTGTGACTTTGTATTTTGAAAACCTGCTAAGAAACAAAAGTGTAAGGTTCTGTTCACCTGCTTTGTGTGTCAAGTATCACCAGAGGTGGGTAGAGTAGCCAAAAATTGTACTCAAGTTAAAGTACTGTTACTTCAGAATAATATGACTCAAGTAAAAGTATAAAGTAGTCATCCAAATAATTACTTGAGTAAGAGTAAAAAATTACTTGGTGAAAAAACTACTCAAGTACTGAGTAACTGTTGAGTAACGTCTGATTCATTTTTTTAACACAAGACAACAATCAGACAGACAAAAATACAAAATAATCATCTTTAGGCAAATTATAGTTCATCCAATCAATAAAATAAATTAAAATAAATTACAAAATAGCTTCAATTAAAATAAGTCTGGTAAATTCAAGTACTTAAAAAATAAAATAATAAAAATTAAATAAGCACAAGAAACACAAATTTCCAGGCAGAACTAGAACAAGGCAGCTCATAAACTGTGTGTGTGTGTGTGTGTGTGTGTGTGTGTGTGTGTGTGTGTGTGTGTGTGTGTGTGTGTGTGTGTGTGTGTGTGTGTGTGTGTGTGTGTGTGTGTGTGTGTGTGTGTGTATGCCTGTCTGTATTTCATACCAGGCATGCTGAACAGAAAACTGCACACCAGAAGGAAGCGGTCAACGTAAAATAATCAATAGGTGTTGATTAGGCCTACTCAGTACCTTTGTATTGCATGGCAAGCAACAGCCCTTTTTCTGTGTGCCTAGAAATTAATACTCTGATCTGTGATTAGGCCACACTGCACATCTCACTGAGCAGAGGAAAAGAGGAGCAGTACACATCAACTGAAAAAGCACCAGTCCATAATAGATGGCCAAATAAAACAATATTGCAGGCCTAGTATCCCAGAACACAAATTAAGCTGAATGCATGTTCTCTAAAAGGCATCAGAGGAGAGTGATGTAGTTGTAGATGGGGCATTATGTTTACTTCCAGTTCCAATATCTAACAAGAAAAGTCAGCAAAAAAGTCACTATTGTTGTCCCCCGTCCCCCCAAGATAAGCAGCATAAAGCATGTATGATGTGTGTCTGCATTGCCGACGGCTAATTCTGAAATTTGTGTGTTGCTACTGCTACTACCGCTGAGATTGAGTATGGTAACGTGACGAGACTGCACAACTACGTTTGATTGGTGAAACACAGTCACGTGGTAAAGCCGTAGCGGAAGTCTCTCTGTCAAAATAAAACATTAAAATAACCCGTACGCGGGGGGATAAAGATAATGACGCGTAGAATACCAAAGAGGTAAAAAGAAAAGTAACGAGCTCATTGTAGCCTAATGTAGCAGAGTAAGAGTACAGTTTCTTCTTCATAAATCTACTCAAGTAAAAGTAAAAAGTATAGTGATTTAAAACTACTCCTAGAAGTTCCAAAAAGTTCCAAAAACGTACTCAAGTCAATGTAACGGAGTAAATGTAACGCGTTACTACCCACCTCTAAGTATTACTCAGCTATCATCAGCCAGCAGATACTCTACCTTATCATACATGTTATTATAGAAATATAACGCTTGTGTCACTAACTGTCATCGCTATTCATTCGCTATCAGCTATTCAAACAAGTGAGACGGTTCCTTTAGTCTGGTTGGCTTCCCTTCCATAAACGAAATGGTTTTAGATGTTAAATGTAAATGTTGACTCTGGGTTTAACTAAAATAAAAAGTTTCTTGTTCCTTTTGTTTGTATTGCTTAAGATGAACAAAAATAAAAAGTTTCCTGTTCCTTTTGTTTGTATTGCTTAAGATGAACTAAAATAAAAAGTTTCCTGTTCCTTTTGTTTGTATTGCTTAAGATGAACTCAAATAAAACGTTTCCCTGTTGGGCTGCGCAGATGACGGTGCGACCCGGGATCACTCGATGAGTGTGGCCTTCGTGGCCATTCCAGGTATCTTGTCCGTCTTGGTGCTGGCGGTGTGCTACTACGTCAGGAGGTAGGTGTCTCCAACACCACACAGCCCCTCGCATTCCTCTAAAGCGCATGCATTGCCAAGCTGTTGCTTTTGTGGTTTTTGATGTTTTTCCTAATGTGGTCCCTATTTTTCTGAAGGAAGAGGAAAACCATCTTTAAAAATATCCCAGTTCCTCCGACCTCGCTCAAGGAAATGATGAGCAGCATTCACCAGAGTCAGGTGGGGTCTCTTTCTCTCTCTCTGTCTCTGTGTCTCTCTCTGTGTCTGTGTCTCTCTCTGTGTCTCTGTCTGTGTCTCTCTCTGTGTCTGTCTCTGTCTGTGTCTGTCTCTGTGTCTCTCTCTGTCTCTGTCTGTGTCTGTGTCTCTCTCTGTCTCTCTGTGTGTGTCTATGTGTCTATGTGTCTCTGTGTCTCTCTCTGTGTCTGTCTCTGTATCTTTCAAAGGATGATTGAGCTATCTCTGTGTCTTATTCGTCTTGTAGTTGAACAATCAAATTGATCAATTAAATTAAAGCCAGGGTAGGACACTTATTTTAGAAGCATTTTTTGTCATATTTGTTGAAATTCTCTTAACATCCCAACAGCAATCAATAAATCAAATGCTTTGACAAAAAAGGAAAAATTATGTCGCTGTCACAGGCCCATAATTAGCCCGTCCAATAATTTCATTCGACCCGAATGCCTGACAGTACTGTCTGTACACTCAATGCGCAGGACCGGAGTCTTCCACAAGGCTAGGCAGACCTATTGCTTAAGCTAGCGAGCTAGTCATGTGTTGGTTGGATACTTTCAAAATAAAGCTCACTCTGGCTGGTTTCTCCAAATTGGCAATAATGTCAATGATGTTTACATTCATTTTTGCATCAACATAAACACTATATTGCCAAAAGTTTTGGGACGCCTGCCTTTACATGCACATGAAGGTTAATGACATCCCATTCTTAATCCGTAAGGTTTAATATGGATTCCGCCCACCCTTTGCAGCTATAACAGCTTCAACTCTTCTGGGAAGGCTTTCTACAAGGGTTAGGAGTGTGTTTATGGGAATTCTTTACCATTCTTCTTGAAGCGCATTTGTGAGGTCAGGCACAGATGTTGGACGAGAAGGCCTGGCTCGCAGTCTCCGCTCTAATTCATCCCAAAGGTGTTCTATCGGGTTGAGATCAGGGCTCTGTGCAGGCCAGTCAAGTTCCTCCACACCAAACTCGCTCATCCATGTCTTTATGGACATTGCTTTGTGCACTGGTGCGCAGTCATGTTGGAACAGGAAGGGGCCATCCCCAAACTGTTCCCACAAAGTTGGGAGCATGAAATTGTCAAAAATGTCTTGGTATGCTGAAGCATTAACAGTTCCTTTCACTGGAACTAAGGGGCCAAGACCAACCCCTGAAAAAGAACCCCACACCATATTCCCCCCTCCACCAAACTTTACACAATGCAGTCAGGCAAGTACCGTTCTCCTGGCAACCCCCAAACCCAGACTTGTCCATCAGATTGCCAGACAGAGAAGCGTGATCCAGAGAACACGTCTCCACTGCTCTAGTGTCCAGTGGCTGTGTGCTTTACACCACTACATCCGACGCTTTGCATTGCACTTGGTGATGTAAGGCTTGGCTGCAGCTGCTCAGCCATGGAAACCCATTCCATGAAGCTCTCTACGCACTGTTCTTGAGCTTATCTGAAGGTCACACGAAGTTTGGAGGTCTGTAGCTATTGACTGCAGAAAGTTGGCGACTTCTGCGCACTGTGCGCCTCAGCATGCGTTGACCCCGCTCTGTGATTTTACGTTGCCTACCACTTCGTGGCTGAGTTTCTGTTGTTCCCAATTGCTTCCACTTTGTTATAATACCACTAACAGTTGACCGTGGAATATTTAGTAGTGAGGAAATTTCACCAATGGACTTACTGCACAGGTGGCAACTTATCACGGTACCACGCTTGAAATCACTGAGCTCCGGAGAGCGACCCATTCTTTCACAAATGTTTGTAGAAGCAGTCTGCATGCCTAGGTGCTTGATTTTATACACCTGTGGCCACCGAAGTGTTTGGAACACCTGATTTCAATGATTCGGAGGGGTGTCCCAATACCTTTGGCAATATAGTGTATTTGGGGGTTTTAGTTCTTTATCTCTTTTCTTATTCTATTTTGTACAGTACTTGCTGCCGTGGCCACCCAGTTCCCCATCCGGGACCCATAGTAGAAGTATTAAGTAGAAGTATTATCTTAACTTATCTTATCTTCCGCCCTTAACAGCAGCTGTTTGTACCGGTGCGAGAGGAGGTGGAGGTGTGCAGAGTGTCCCCGGCGCCGCTGGAGCTCAACACCTTGATGTGGGAGGTCCCGTGATGAGCAACCTCACAGCCAAGGTGCACTAGCCATCGGCCGCACTTCCTTCACCTCTATCACCACCACCTCCTCCTCCTCCTCCTCTGCTTCCTCCACTCGTCCCCCGCCTCTTGCGTCTCCTTCTTCTCAGAGGAGAAATTAAGGGGTGGGAGCAGAATGCGGTTGAAGAGGAGGCGAGGGGAGAAGGAGGACAGACGCATTGGCGTGAGGATGCTGGTCTACTCGGTCTGTCCGTTCCCAGTTCTGGTCCGGTCACTATTCACTGGACAAGAGAGGCACAGGACACATGGATTTCTGTAATGGGGCACTGGAACCCAGGAATCGTCTTCTCAGAGCCAAAACTGACAATGCTGTTTGCCTTTTTTTTATGGGTATTGTTTATGGGTTTTTTCTTTTGACCTGTACATGAAGGATGGTTATACATTATAATCATTTTAGTTCAATGCTTGAAGACCCGGATGAAGCTGAAATTCCCTCGTTCTGTCAGTACGAAGGGTAGCTTCTCCAAATGGATGTGATCATGTGACTAGGAAAATCTATTCATGGCTTCTCTTGGTGACATCCCCATCCACAGTGACAGTGTTCAGAACACAGATGCATTCTGGGTGAGACGGATTCACTGCTGGACAGTGTGCGGCTATTTTCACTTAAATGTTCAGACAAATGGATTTGTTTTGTCTTGTATTGTGAACATGTTTTGAATGAAATAAATGTGACGTGCTCACTTTTACATAAAAGGTGTCATTTTATTTTTGAGATTGTAGCAAGTTTCATTGCTACACGCCACCTTGGGGGCTGCCACACTCCACCTAGGTGACGTTTACGGGGCTCCTCCAGACAAAGGACGCAGGGTGGTGATGTTGGAACCGGTTTATTGTAAGGTTTGCAGATGATGATGATGATGATAATACATGAGATCTCTCCCGGAGTGTGGAGACGGCTGGTTTAACCTGTGCACACTGATTGCTCAATGTACAACAGGTGTGCAGCCCCACCCAGCCCCAGTCCAATCCACACACACTACCACATAGATTTTTAGGTTTAAGGTTATTACGGCTACATTTAATGGACGACGCACAACAAAACTATGTCATGCTATTTGGCGTGTGGTCTGTCATTGATGTAGGTCGAGTTGTACAAACTATATCCAGGTTTATATATTGTCAGCTAACAAAATATGGGGAGGGCCATTTGAAAGAATTTCTCAGGTTGTGAAGACTACTCGCATAAATAGGAGCAATTCAACGTTTAAAGTTGTAATTCTTTGGTTTAACATTGCTCAACATTGTACACATGAATCAGGGGGTCTTTAAAATATGTATTTACAGCTCTATTCTTTGTACCTTTTCTGTTGATCTGCTTGAGGAGTGTCAATAACTGATCCTTAGTGTTTAATCATCTCATCTTATATTGTGAAACAATGCACTCTAGTGGTAGGGAACAACTTCTACATCTGACCAAGTCTTCCAAGCTGGTATGAATGCGAAAATGAGAGTTTCAGTGGTTTCAATGGTATTTATTGGATTGATCTATTAAGAATAGTACAGGGAGAATGTGTTAGGCCGAATAAGAAGATTCCGATTTGTATATTTCTTTTGTAAGGTATGTGTGATTATAGCAAACTGTTACGTCCCTATTTTTTTTCCAGGAAACTTATGATTTCCATGAAGTTACTAATGCTCTCCGCAACTCCGCCCAGCTCTACTCGTTTCCTCGCCGGGATCCAGTTAGTACAGTCGTACTTGGAGGCGATCTCAGTGTCGGGTGAATGTGATTCTAGTTTTTTTGACCGACTGTAAAGGGAAAAAAAAAAAATAAAAAAAGACCATACACCACAATGCCTATGGAGATTATCATACTTTTAAACCTTTTCACGTTAGGATGTCTTGTTCCCTTAATTCAACGTCAAACGGGTAAGAAATGCTACACTACCTTGTTAACAGTAGTGATTTAACGGTATTTTTTATTAAAGTAATTTGTATTGTCTGACGAGATGAGAGTCGATCGGGGCGGATGATAAACGTGTCATAGAAGGACTCGTTTCTGTTTGTGGCCATCATGATTCATGCTCCTGAATGTTACTCGTAGGATTGGGACGGACCGCCCATGGGAAAGACATTGACCTACATTTTAAGACCTCGCATCCTGCCCCAAGCACCACTCTTTGATACACAATCATCTCAATATGTCTGTCAAATCCAACACTTTCCTGTCCATCCACAGGCCAACTCTCTCCGCCGACCAACGTGTCGCTGTCCTGGGTGACTGAGTTCTGTTATAAGCTGTCATGGACTCCCCCGGTAGAGAATCAGACCTGCATATATGAGTTGGTGGGCATTCGGCTTTATTAAGATTCATTCAAACTTAGGCTGTGAGTTGGGAATACACATGGGTGTATATTTAGGGGCAGAGGGACAGGGTTTTGTTCTATTCCATTCTATTCTGTTCCGTTCTAATCCATTCTATTCTATACTATTCTGTTTTATTTCCGTCAGGGCGAAAGTCGCCTGCAGAACACTCTGAAATACAAGTATGCCCCAATGGAGGGGGGGCTGCTGAATTTGAGCCTGTCGGCCATTTGTGGGAATCAGCACAGCGCGACGGTGTACCCCAGCCTTGCCTTTCCAGGTAACCTCTTGTCTCCCCCATGGATGTATCGTAATGAAACTCTGACATGCGGCGATGACGTGAGTCTGTATTAGCTCCCAGGGCACAAGAGGTGTGTGTGTGTGTGTGTGTGTGTGTGTGTGTGTGTGTGTGTGTGTGTGGGGGGGGTGGGTGTGTGTGGGTGTGTGCATGTGTGTGCAACCTTTTCCGGTCACAGAGCTGGTCAGGGACTTCAAGTGCGCTCTTCACTCCAATTACTCATTTAACTGCACCTGGCTGCCGACCAAGCAGGTAGTGGACCTCCACTTGTACTACTGGTAAGGTCTTTCACTACACCACTTCCTGTTTATGCTAGCGGGTGGAAAACCGGGAGGATGGGGGGCTGGGTCAGAAGTGAATCCACTGTAGTTGAGGGCATTAGCGGAGGCCAACCCCGTATGAATATACATACTGTATATAGCCATTTCCCCTAACATGGTGTCACTTTGTTGTTTCTTTGGACTGATGGACAAATGTTCTTTTCAACAAGATACAAAACGTAAACGTGAAATGATTGAATATGAATGTTTCATCCCCCATCAGGAAGGATGATCTATTCGGGAACAGCTCCAACGACAACTGTGCCACGACCTTTGACTTAGCGGAGTGTCCCATGTACCAAAGCGATGCCAACGGAACCAAGACGGGCTGCGCCATGCGTGGGTTCTTCATCGGTTATTACATGTACTTCCTGTTCAACAGCACCATCGACGGCACTCTGGCCAGGAACACCTTTCAAAGGATTCCGTCAGATTACAGTGGGTCAACGTTTTTTATTCCATCGTGATTTCATGGTGTAAAATGTTATTTGAACTGTAGAGACCGGCACATCCAAACTAGTAGTGCCTGTGCGTGTGATAGAAATACACGTGGAAATGTAAGAAAACTCCCGCACTCAGTAGCTTACACTGCAGCACCTTTATTGTTAGTTTGGGGGTTTCAAATGTAAACTGCAGATGGAAAAGGTGATCACTGCCATCGGACCTGGTATAGAATAGCTGGGCCGCTCAGATGTAGCAGATTCTTCACCCCCCCCCCCCCCCCCCCCTGATAAAAAAAAACGAAGGAAAGGAAAATGCAATCTAAATATCTTGACCATAACATTTTTCATTACAACATAAACCCAATAAACCCAAAACTTCCAAGCTAAGACACACACGGACATAGCCACACACACACACACGTCTTGGTCATTGGAGGTGTGTGTGTGTGTTGCCCTGAAGCCAGAAAGACAATGTGTGTTGCTTCCTCATTATGTCCTCATTATTTGCTATTATTCAAAGAAACATTTGACAAGGTGTGTCTTTGGGGTTTTCCTTGGTAAGCGCCAACTAATTGTCTTTCTTCAAACTTCGAGTTCCTGATAAAATAGCGCCTTTGATAGAAAAAGCTGATTGCTTGGGTAACTTTCCTCACAAAGGGGAAGAAGGCATAGACAACAAATAGACAACAAGATGGAAAGTATTTGTTTATTTCAGTATTTGTGTGGAAATATGTGGGAAACAGTGTCCAATGTGTAAACAAGACTAATCTGAAAAGATTGTCTCTCAATAAGATCTAGAGATAAGGAAGCAAAAAAAGGGGAATAGGCCCATTGAACGTCAAACTGAATTCCCCATCGAGGAAGTAATTGAGTGTGTTCCTGTCTGAAACAAACCAATTCTATTAAATGTCTCAAATTCAATTCAATTCAATCAAATGTTACGAAATAGGTTACAATAAGTGTGTGTGTTAATGTGTCATCGACTCGAGACAAGAGCTTCATCAGTTAAAGACACGCCTTCAAGCAGGTAGCCCGGTTGTAGTGGAGACGCAATTGGGCTGCTCTGCCGAGTCAGACCGAGTCGAACCCAGCACATGTGTGTGGAAAAAGACCACTAGTGGGAAGATGTGGGGTGACGACCACAAGCTATCCCTGACACTTTGTGTATGGATGGTTGCCTCCAGTCATCCGTTGGATCTGCATAGAACAGTTTTGCGCAAACTTGGTCAAAGTTGTGTGTGTGTGTGTGTGTGTGTGTGTGATCAAACACATGTGGTTGCATGAGACCAACCCCGCCATCATCATAATTCTATACAGAGATACAAAGGCACTGAGTCATCTTGTCCATTGCCTCCTCGTTATCTGTCATAACAATCCACTTTTCTCTCTTTCTCTTTCTCTTTCTCCCCCCCCCCCCCCCCCCCCCCCCCCCCCCCCCCCCCTGCAGTTGAACCTCCTGCCCTGAACTGGACAGGGGTCGAGGACTATGACCACCACAAGCTTACCATAAGCTGGACGCCCGTAAACATACTCAACAACGACTGGGAGTACATCCTGAACTACACCGAGTGTGGGAAGAGAAAGATCGAGGTGACGCCTTTACCCTCAGGGCCTTGGTTTCTTTTTTCTCCTGCAAGAGCCTTTCAACCACAGGCTGTGTGTATTATGTGTCAGACCCGATCAATAAAAAGGACCGGTATTCATAATTGGGACCCGGCTTTGAGCCTAATTTGAATTACAAATTTTAAATTAGGTGTGTGTGGGTGACATTGTTAGCACTACCATTGTTTGCACCACCATTGTTAGCGTCCTATACGGCGAAGCTCTGTTTGGATGGCGGTTCTGCGTACCTCACGTTTCAACATCGCCTTCGTGGGCCTTGCCTTTGTGGGCATTTCATCTCGTGTGTCTTTTTTATCTCTCGTGGATGGGGGCTTGTGTCTTTTTTCTTAGCACGGATGGGAGCTAGCGTCCTATTTTACCTGCAAGTAGTTTTTTGATGCCTGGGGTGTAACCGCTTCATTCACCTAGTGTCCATATTGGTTCTAAGTTAGCTGGGTGGGGCAACTGAATGCAGATTCCACCGTCAGTTGCCCCCACCCAGCTAGCTTAGAACCAATATGGCCGCCAGGTGAATAAGGCCCAGTGACATCACACTAACTGTCTAAACGTTTCGTTTCCCTCCCAGCAAATGTCTTCTGGAACAAACCAAAAGGTGCTGACGTTGGGTCACTGTGAATATAACATCACCATGAAAGCAAAGCGTAAATTGGGGAATGGAGAGACCTTGCCAGGGCAGCAGAGAGTGTACGGTATGGCATGCTCATCCTTCCTCCATCTGATCATACAAAAATAAATCCAACATGTCTCTATATATAAAATAACTATTCAGGAAGTTCAGACAATGCAATGCCTGTTTATATGTTATTATAAATAGTAGGATTTTAACGGTGTGTGGTCATTTAGATATTTCAAGAGAGATGTTGCTGAGATGTCTTTTTGTGTGAAGATTGTGATTGTAAATTGGTATTGAAGTATAGTTCACTGTCATTTTCAACGTGTTAACGATTTGCAGGTAAATACACCAACACTGACATACCGCTGGTCTTGGCCAGCACCCTCATTCCAGCAGCGCTGGTCGTTATCTTGGTGGTGGCCTTAGTCTGTTTCAGGAGGTATGTCAAATCAACTTTGGGGAGTATACACATCTCCCATTTAGAAAAATCGTTCATTTGCGTTTTGCATTTGCAAAGAAACATTTTGCCATCTGCCTCACTTCCTTTCAGGTACAATGACAGCATCTTCCCAAAGGTTCCAGCGCCTCAGGACTTCCTACCAGACATGCTGAATAACAACAACGGTTTGGTAAGATTGGCCGGGTCTATTATAGAACGTACTCCGCTGAGCAGCTGACGATAACCACTGGTGACCGAGAACCGCCCTCGGACACATTCTGTTTTTATTGACAACTCTGTACTTCTTCCAGCTATACGCAGGGACAAATGCAGATAGTGAGTGGAGACATCTAGCCTCATGTGGACATGTAGACCGAATAACGTTGGTGGACAGGGTAGGAGGAGGATGCGTTAATCGTGCAACAGGCAGATAACAGAAGTGCTGATGGCTCAAGAGCGTTGCGCAAAACCCACACAAAGATCAGCAGAGATGGCCAGTATGTGGGGTGTATGCATGGGTATAGTATCTGTGCCAAATAGATTGGTGTTGACCAACATATCACGTGTTGATGATACGTTATTACGAGTGGAAGTGGATTTTTTGTTTGGACATTTAACATGCCTATATTTCTGTACTTCCCTATTAAAGTTAGGGACGGCTATTTACTTTTAGAAGCATTTGTGTCGAGGTGTCGAAATTCTCTCTACATTAGCAATCAACACATAAAATGCTCTGACAAAAAAAGAAAAATCGGTATCTCTTGCTTTCACACGCCTGTAATAAGTCCGTACAATAATGTCAACATACTGTGCACTCTGTCCGTGCACTCTGTCCGTGCACTCTGTCCGTGCACTCTGTCCATGCACTCTGGTCCGTGCACTCTGGTCCGTTCACTCATTGTGCATGCCCACAGTCTTCCACCAGGCAAGGCAGACCTATTGCTCAAGCTAGCAAGCTAGCCATGTGTTTTGGGGGAATGGCTTAGGAGGAGGGAGGGGTGGGATTAATTTGGTTAGATACTATCAAAAGCTAGCTTACTCTGGCTGGTTTCCCCAAATTGCCTCCTTAGCTTTCAGCTGATGTATCTGACCGGCGTATATTCAATATATTTACTACTATAATAGTGTTACTTAGAAATCTGCTTGGAATTATGAGTTTTACCCAGCTTGGTTATTTATTTATGCCTGTAGTTATTGTTTATTTCTGTTTTTTATTTTGTGCCAACCAGATTCCAGAGGCAATGTATGTTCCGGCGCAGGAAGAGGAGCCGCAAAACGTCACCTTCCTCATCAACCCTGAATCCAGTTCAGACTGGTCGTCATGATGGACAAAAAGGGACGGAGTCGGTGACAAAGGCCAAGACCATGCCCCTAGCCAGCCGGGCCGTGGTCATTTTTTTTAGAGCTAAAATTAAAATGGGGAACATAATTTGCACGTCTAACATCTGCGGTTCACAACTTCGCCAAGATGAGTGCATGCTTTATTCGGTTTAGACTTGTTACTTTATGCCCGCTGTGCATGACATCTGGTGGTGCGCGAGCCCAGCAAAAAACAAATCTACAATCATTTTCATCATATTTATTAAATATTCTTTATATTCAGACCCGCAAATAATGAATCAAAAGCTTGACTTGCTCGTCCAATCATTGCATTCGGCATGAAGTAAATGATTGGATGGCATACCTGCCTGTCTATCTACCTACCCGGCTACCTGCGCGCACACTGCCCGTGCACTCATTGCCTACCCTAGCTTTAATGCAAGCCTTGTTTATGCTAGTCTAGAGCTAATAGTATACGCCTCAACTTTCAAGAGATGTCCATAGTATTCAACAAAAAAGTATTCAAACTTTTGCTAAATAAGTATAGTTAAAGCAAGTGAAATCACTGTATTTACTACCTTGTAAGGAGGGACGGACTGGGCCAAAAAGACTGGTTCTGACCAGTCCCAAATGTCTGCGCGCAAATGTTCATGTTAATAAAACAATATGCGTATTACAGTAACTGTCACGACATCCAATACACAATTTGACTGTTTTCCTTTTTATTATTACATATTTTTTCATGTAAATATACGACTTAAAAAGATTACTTTCCATGTGCAAATATGCATTTCAATTTGCTTCTGAAGGCTCTCCCTCGCTCTCATACAGTTCCAACCGTAGACCTAGTGCATCCTATCGAGCACTGACTGTCCAATGGCGCCATCTAGCGGTCGATCCTGGAATTGAACCAAAATGTCGGCTGAGAGTGGTCCTGATGCTGAGGGGATACAGAAGGGGGTAGTATCGCAGTGATATAACAATCTAGACCGTTCCCATCCATTTTTATCTGGCGCAGTCTCTGTGGCGCAATGGAATAGCGCGCTGGACTTCTAATCCAGAGGCTCCGGGTTCGAGTCCCGGCAGAGATGGGGTGCTGCTGTGTGGATATTTTTTGGGATATAGGAAATTGCATTAAAACGAGAAGACTAGGATGGCGTCGTCATTTTTGGAAGTTAATCACAACACAGGAGGAATACATGCAAATATATATAGGAGGACCCATATTTTGAAGTGATGTGGACTTGTTATATTAGCATGTAGCATACTGTGTAGCCTGTAAATACCTGCACATATATGAGTTACATGTGTTAGCAATACTATTCTCAATGTTGGTTATATTATACTACAAATTACTAATGTCAGATTTTGCACTGGATTGTACAAAATAGTACACCGGCAGAAGATATGTAGGCTATTTGCATTTTATTTTATAAACTACGTTTTTTTATGTTAGTGTCTACACATACACCAAGTACCATACACTATATATATACACGATATATAGCCTACACATATAAAGTAGGCTACCTTGTACACGAATATTGCTTATGATCAAGATGGTTCGATTATTGGTAGGCTATATTTGTTATTTCCTCATTACAATACAAATGTGATAGAAACGATGGATGGATGGAGGGTAAATGTTACGGCGCTACATCTAAATTCCGTGACAGTGGAAAGCGGTGAAGCCCTGTCCTCGTCCCTATTGGGAGCTAATGTAAATATTTGGTGCAGCAGTAGCGCATATTAAGCACCAGAGAGCGCCATAACACAATCTCTCCGCTTTCGTGTTGAATGAACCGGAGGATGAAACGCGCCTTAAAGCTACAGGCTCATACATTGGCGGCTGGTTGATAATATACGTCATTAGGAAGAAGATAATGGCCAAAAATATTTATTCTTTCATCTTTATTTATTCTTCACACATTATGCCTAGGTCTATTTTTATAAAATGTTACAAATATTTGAAACAACAAAGAGCTTTAAATGTTAATTTGAGGAGGACATGACATCATCACGCATGCACACAGCAACATCTGGAAAACTACACATTGTATTGTTGTTGTTTTTGTTAATAACAGTAGGCCTGCTAGCCTATTATTGCTCGAATGTAACCACCTCGGCGTGTGAGCTGCTGCTCTAGCGGGGATAGGAAAGTGGGCTGAGCAGCGGTGCTGCTGACGTCATGAGAGTGAGCGAACTCGAAAGAGAGAAAGAGTAGAGAGAGAGAGACGGCAAGAGACAGAGAGAGAGGGAGAGAGACAGAGAGAGAGGGACAGAGGAATGCGCCGCTAATGAGAAAACGGACCAAGGAACTGTGCACGCAAAAGCGGTCAGCAGAAGAAGAAAAGAACAGCGACGGAGAGACGACCCAGCGGTGAAAAATGGTTTTAAGCCCCAAAACAACATAAAGTGTTGCCACCGAAGGTCTACACCACCACAACCATCACCACCACGACCACATCCACCACTGGAGATACCGTGAAGGGGGGTGGGGTGGGGGTGGGGGGGGGGGGGGGGGGGGGGGGAGAGAGAAACGACGACGGGGCGAGGATTACAACAGTTACCAACCGACCGGCGGCTTTGCGACTATAACCACCGTGGGGTGTTTGGATGCGGTCCGTACGGAGGCTGGAGCTAGCGGAGACCCTGGTCGGTTGAACCATGCAGAGCCCGCTGCTGCTGCTGCTGCTGCTGCTTAGTTTGGCGGTGACTTCTCAGACTGGTAAGACCCGCGACCACGGCTCCTTTTGTAGGATGTGTCACACTCACATGCGCTGGGATGTCTGTCCACACCGATGGCGCGTTATTCTTATTTACAGTGTGAGTGTGTGTGTGTGTGTGTGTGTGTGTGTGTGTGTGTGTGTGTGTGTGTGTGTGTGTGTGTTTTCATGAATCCATCAGAAAAACCCCACCTTGACATTTAAGCTCAGAAGTGTCCGCGTGCGTGTGTGTGTTTGTACGGGAGAATGCACGCGCGTGCGCGTGATGTGTGAGGAATAGTCGTGGTGTGTGTGTGTGTGTGTGTGTGTGTGTGTGTGTGTGTCAGTGGTATTGTCATCTCGACCGCAGCAATGGATCACCTCAAGTGCATGTGTGCGTGTGTCCACGCGCATGTTCGCGGTTCACATGTCATTATGCACCGCAGTAATGGATCACCACGCGCCGCCGTGCGCTCCGTGTCCTACAGCCTCTCTTACTAGTGCGCTGTGTTTCCGCGTGTACGCCGGGGCACTACGACATGTGTGCGCGTGAGTGTCTAAATGAATGACCTTTGCGTATCACAACCTATAGAGGCTTTATTCAGACGAGGGGGAGCGCGAGGACGTGATGGGAATGACAGCCACTGACCAACCGCTGTTCTATATGCAAGACCCCCCCACCCCAACCATCACCACCAACCTCGCCTCCCAGCGCATATGAAGGACTCGTTCGTTAAAAACAGCCATGATACCATGCTATAGTGATTCTAGAGGGGGAACGGGCAGCCATTCATTGTCTTAACTTTGTCGCTCTCTTTTTATTTCTTTCTCATGATTTTCTTTCTTCAACTCTCTCCCCTTGTCTGTCCACCTGCGACCAATGCAGCGTCACACACACACACACACACACACACACACACACACACACACACACACACACACACACACACACACACGCACGTGCACACACACACACACAGACACAGAACATACGTGTGTGTCTCTGCACCCACATTGCATTGCACTGTACACGCGTGCTATTGCAACAGAACGCAGTGGTGTGCGTGCGCATCGCAAGCCGCTACCCGGCACCTGCGGGGTGCCAGGTAGAGCTCATTGGTTTATGCTAATCACCCGGCCATCGGTTGCTAGGATACAAGCAACGGAGGAGAGAAAGAAAGGGAGAGAGAGAGAGAGAGGGAAAATCACTGTAATTTTGTGTCGAGGCTACCTGTTTGAGAAGGGCGGCATATGTCTCTCTATGTCTCTCGCTCTCCCTCCCTCTCTTCCCTCCGTACACAAAGGAGGACGGCCGATACACACACACACACACACACACACCTCGCCGCTGTCTTTGTCTACCTCGGCGTGTGCGCGTGCAGGTGCGCGGCGGCGTGGCTAGCTTTTTGCACTAATCAGGTGGTTGGGCGGGCGAGCGAACGAGGGAGGGAGGGGAGGGGAGGGGAGGGGAGGGGGCGTGTGTGTTCAGAGAGAGAGAGAGAGCGAGGATAAGGAATGGAAAGGATGATGTCATTGCACTCGACCAACCCTTTGCATGTGAGTCTCAGCACCACGCCCCCCCCCCCCCCCCCCCCCCCCCGCCACCACCTCACACACCAAGCTGGACGTCCAGGTATGGAGCATACCCCCACCCCACCCTCTCCCCATGCAAGTCTTTGTCTTTGTCTTTCTCAGCCAGAGAGTTTTTTTTCAGGTTTAAAAGGTCCACTACCTTGTCAGACACAGTGCCGGCTTCCAAGTGTGGTACAAAATACTACCGAAGCCACACTCCATTGTACTATTGTACTGTTCGTTCATTTAGCACGTGCTATTGTCCAACACGACTAACAGGGCATTTGTTCAGAAGCATGTGATTAAGGAGCAGGTAGGGGTTAGGGCATCTTGCTCAAGGATGGCTACAGGTAGACTGTGGACATTAGGGGTTCAGATCCAGGCTCGGAGTCAAACACCCTAACCACGATCCACCTATCTCCCGTCACATGTGAAAGCATGGTGACCTGATGATGTCATGTTGTATGGATGGATGGAGATGTCACGTGTTTCCAATGGGGGAAGGAGAAAATGGAATACGTGTCATTGTTTTCTACTGTGACTGTATGTTAACTCTTATGGATGGGATCAGTGTCCGTGCTTTAACATTCTCCTCGTTCTGCATCGAAATAAAGCTGAAACATTCATGAAATCTTCCAGTTCAAGAGGAAAGTCTTCTGGAATGAGATTATAATAATCATGTTCATCCATTGTATTTTTTCAAAACAATGAGCAGTGCCTTAATCTCTTTGCGTGATGAATTAAACGTTATTTCGCTCCCTTTAAATTGCAAGGGGGAGAAAATTGCTACCATTGGGAGGACGGTCATTAGGGTAGCCCTAACACTTTTCAGTTGCTGTCTTCAGTTTTAAGGGTCTTAGCGATACGAATGCCAAGGTAGCGTTTGTTCCTTTCTCCTGTTGGGATGGACAGATTAAGGGGGGCATTTTGGGCTTTTGTACCACCTTTAGTTTTTAAAGAGTTGATACCTTTCTGTCTCACCTTCCTCCAGTTCTCATTTCCGTTCAGAAAAAGGTGGAAAAACGAAAGCTGGAAATGAATACATTGACAACCGTCATTAACGTTCTTGGTTCTTTGGTGCACCGTTGCTTTTCCCCCCTTTCTGTTGTAGCTGGCATCTATCTTGATCTTTCTCCTGGACTTCCAAGGAGGGTCATGAGCCTCAGGCCTATAATGCTGTCTGGAAGAGGACCAGGAGTCTGACAAAGGGGTTGAGATCTTTGAGGTCCTATGGGGGATGAAGAGTATTTCCGGCCAAAGGGTCCCTAGTTTACCACCCAGTGTGATGTGGATAGGCCATTACAAGCCATTTCCAAATCTGTCCCCATAGTGACCGTACAACTTATGTGGGAGCGACCCAGACTAGGAAAGATAGATCCACCTACCGGCATTAGCCAGTGGACAGTGGACAGAGTGGTGAGGCTGAACTCATACAGCTGGGTGGATGTGTGATGAATAGGGTATGTTTTAAGGGTAGGGTTAGGAAATGATCAGAGTGGTTTAACTGCAGTCACTACGGTAACACTCATGTTGGATCTACAGAGGGCTGGAACCAAACAAGGTTCAGTTCGATGAACCACTTATTGATCAGGTACTTGTTGTCATTGCTGGGAGTGTGGTGGTGGTGGTGGTATTGTTCTGCGACATACATCACTTTATATATACTTCTGTTTCCGCTAAGTTTGATCTAAACTAGTACTGCTTTAGTCGTAGTCGCATCCATTGCGTCTGCCTGTTCTGCACCTACTGCACTCCTAGCTGTCCCTAGAAGGAGGGATCCCTCTTCTGTGTTCCTTCTCATGGGTTTCCCCTCTGGGTTTTGGGGGGGGGGGGGGGTTCCTTTGCTCTTAGTGGGCTTTGGGGTTAGGAGTGGTGTCGTGTAATGTGGGCCTGCGAAGCCTTTTGAGACTGTAACTGTGAAGAAGGGCTATACAAATACACTTGACTTGACAATACATCAATACAGGCTTCGGTTTGAGGCTGGTAAGGATTTTGTTCTGGAACGTTTTTTGATTTGCGCAGATTTGGGTGGCAGGTTTTTTTTGTTTTTTTTTGTTTGTTTTGCTCCTCAAACTGAATGAAGGCGACGGGGGGAAAGAAAAGAGAGAGCATAAGCCAAGGAGTGGGCTCTAAATTGGAGGAGCCAATGAAAGTGATCACGGGAGCAGTTGTAGAGCTTCATCTGGGAACGGAGCCCGTAATGTACAGCAGACCCGCCGCACGCCCCCCCCACCCCCCCCCCCCCCCCCCCCCCCCCCCCCCCCCCCCCCCCCCCCCCCCCCCCCCCCCCCCCCCCGCACACACACATACACACACTGTCTCTTTATTGGACTCCACTCGATCAACAACATTTTTGGCATTTCTGGCCCCCTGCTTGTTTGTCAAAGCGTGACACGTTGACCCCTTCTCTCGCTCACTCGTCTGATTTTGCTCCTGCGAGGGGGGGGATTCCTTGGGACGAGAGCGCACATTTCTTCAAAATGGCCTCCGCCAAAAGCAAAAAAGAAAATGACTGATCTCAGGAATTTCCCTGACTTTGTTTTGTGTATATCACGCCATTAGCGTTGGAGTGGTTTTATTGAGGCCACGGAGGAAGGTAGAAATGTTAACAATAAGTTGTCTAGCACTGAAGTCCTCCAGTAGGTTTGAACTCAGGGTTGGGTTGAGTCCTCCCTCTTTCTTCTCGCACACCAAACCAACTGAAAACGCTACGCTTCAAAGCCTACGTAGGTTAGCATCTATTCGGTGAATGGGGGGGGGGGGGGGGGGGTTGAGTTTGAGGTTTATGTTTCCGTGGTGATGTGGTTCACGTTGCGCGGTGACAAACGTTCAATGGAATTGCGCCTGGGACACACGTGTGGGTCCTGGTACTCCGACACGATGTGGTCATATGTGCCGTTGACTGTGTTTTTGCACTCTGGTTCAGGGGATGGGGTTCTCGACGGCTCTGTGTCTGCTTCTGGTTCAATTACACAGATTGTGCTTCCTGAGAACGGGATGCAAAAATGTGTTTGAAATGCTGGGTTTCTGTGGCCATCTTGAATAGTTGTTGTAATGGCATATATAATATTCTGCCTTATGTTATTATATAATATTTAAATCCTTCAGCTTCGTAACAGGAGAGGTATACAAATACACATGTACAAGTTGATCTACATCAACTACAATGAATACTGTGGTTCACGGAGAAGAACAGGCGTCCACTCTGAATGAACAAACGACTGAATCTGTGGGGGCCTCTTTTTATTCAGAGGGAAGAAAAGCAAAGTTGTTTTGAGGTCTGGGGGGTGGAGAGGGGGTGGTGGTGGATGTTGGGGTAGGAAGGGGGATTGTTATAGCAGGCAGGTGGGGTGAAACAGGGAAAGGCCAGAGCCCTGCTACAGTGATGTTGGATAGTTGGGGGAGGGGGGTAAGAAGAGCAAGGGGTGAGATGAAAAGAATGGAGAGCTAGAGGGGGAGAGGGGGAGTGGGGTGTGTGCGTGTGTGTGTGTGTGTGTGTGTGTGTGTGTGTGTGTGTGTGTGGTTTGGGGTTGTTGGAGAGAGAGAGAGAGACAGAGAGAGAGAGAGAGACAGAGAGACAGAGAGACAGAGAGAGAGAGTGAGTTTGGGAAGGGGGGCATTAATAAGGCCAGGCCGAGGGGCTGTACTCATTCAAACCATTGTGTGCATTTATGTGTGTGTGTGTGTGTGTGTGTGTGTGTGTGTGTCCACATCTGAAGCACCAGGGCTATAAGCATGCTCTGGTTTTTGTAAATTGAAGGCTGGACCTGTAGACCCTTAACCCCCCCAACACACACACACACACACACACACACACACACTCACTCACTCACTCACTCACTCACTCACTCACTCACTCACTCATATACACACACACCAACACACACACATATACCCACACACTTACACACACATACTTTCCTGGCCAACCAAATTCATTGGCAATCACTGCTCAGTAGTTTTGAATTTCCCAGTTTTCCCAACTTCTCATTCTCTCTCTCTCTCTCTCTCTCTCTCTCTCTCTCTCTCTCGCTCTCTCTCTCTCTCTCTCTCTCTCTCTCCTAGGTTCTCTGTGTTTGTCTTGAAATACCACCCAGTATTTGTGCTCTTTTACCTCCTCCCCCTCTGTTCTCACTATCTCTCTCCTCTTATTCCCCTTCTGTTCTCCATCTTTTTCTCTTCCTCTTTTTCCTTCTCCCCCCTCTCTCTTTCACTCTCTCTCTTTTCGCTGTAAAATATCATTCCTGGACTTTTCTTTTTCTACTTCTCAGCATTGGTCTCTTTCACGTTTCTTTCTTCCCTCTCTCTTCTCTCTCTCTCTCTCTCTCTCTCCCCCCCTCTCTCTCTTTCTCCTCCTCCCTGCATCCCCTGCTCAGTCCTCTCTCCATTCCCCCTCCCCCCTCTCTAATAAGTTCCAGATGTGGTTCTTGCATTCCTGTAGTCAGTGGAGGGGGAAGAGAGAGAGAGAGAGAGGAGAGGGGGAAGAGAGAGGGAGAGAGAAGAGAGAGGAGAGGGGAGGAGGGGGGAGGAGGGTCAGCAGAGGCACATGATGAGTATCATTGTACTGTACGCACACACACATGCACGCACACACGCATGCACGCACGCACGCACGCACGCGCACACACATGGACGGACACAAAACGATACGGTCACATACGTTAATGCATGCAATTCAACTATGACTACAGAACAACACATCAATAAAATCAAACACACAAAAGCAGACTGCATCCAAATGACCATCCTCTCTGGTATACTCTCTTCTCTGGTTCTCTCTCTCACACACACACACACACACACACACACACACACACACACACACACACACACACACACACACAGAGGCTGCTGTTTTTTTTAGATGGGGAAAGGGTGTAGATGGGAGAAGAGGGGGGAGGGGGAGGGGGCAGGGGTCTGCAAACCCCTTAAAAGTTCTTCCGCCCTCCTCTCCTCCTTACCAGCGCCACACATTCCCCCATCCCCCGCCACCACGACCCCCTCCCTCCCTCCCTCCCTCCCTCCCTTCCTCCCAACCTCTCCCTCTTCCCCCCGCTGGAATGTGGCTGGCTCTGATGATGTCACTATGTGTCTTTGCTTTGTGTCTCTCGTTTCTCTGGCAGAACGAGGCAGAGAGAGAGGGAGGAAGATAGTGAGGGAGAGAACGAAAGTGATAGAGGAGAGAGAGAGAGAGAGAGAGAGATGCTGGCTTTGTTGTGTCATTTTGCAAACGAAACATCACACCGCTTGTAACTCTTAGCGTAACGCCATATTTTTGGCATCCCATCGTTAATCTGTGATGTGTCCACCTTTGAAATAATATTCCTTCTCCCTCCTTGTCTGGCCTTGGTAATGTCCCGCAAGTAATCTCAGACTCTATGGCCATCGAATACCACAATACCATCATGAACCACCATCAAACACTATCTTCTTGTAAGATAAATACAGTCAAATAATACGACAACAAACTCTGTGGTTTCCCACAGTCACTCGACGTGTTGATAGTTCCTGTCCATATAAACCTGCCTTATCCAAAACTACGTAAGAACATTTCACAAGATCCCAGTCTCTGTTGTTGATGTTCTGTGCCTTTGTTTCAAACACGTTTTGGCTTCTTGGTAAATTGCCGCAAAGGTTAAACAACAGAAGAGTTAGTCCAGGTCAAGATAAAAGTAAAATGCCAAAGTGTTCTGTGTCACTATAGCGACATAACCAGCATTACATTAGCCTTGATGCAGAGAAAGAGGGATGGAGAGACAGACAGGTAGAGAAAGGGACAAGTTGGCCTACAGAGAGAGACAGCAGGTAGTGGAGTGAGTGCCATAGAGAGCAAGTGACAGGTAGACAGAGAGAGAGAGAGAGAGAGAGAGAGAGAGAGAGAGAGAGAGACAGGTAAAGCAAGACATAGGTAGAGAGACAGAGAGAATGAGAGAGACAGAGAGATATTCAAAGCACAAGATGGAGAAATAAAGTAGCAGTTAGAGATAAGTAGAGAGAGAGAGACAGGTAAAGAGAGAGACAGGTAGAGAGCGAGACACGGGTGACTGCAAGACAGCTGGTAAGATACGGATAGAGTGAATGAGAGACAGAAAGAGAGCAAGATGGTAGGGAGAGAGAGACAGGTAGGGAGAGAGACTACACTAAATTTGACTAAATTGAGTGAGAGAGAAAGAGAGAGAGAGAGAGGGAGAGGGAGAGAGAGAGACACAGAGAGAGAGAGAGTTATTAACAACAAGGAGTTGTTAATGGGTAGAAAATAAGTGTATTTTTAACTCCAAGGTCAGGTTAATATTTAATACTCCCAATTCCCCCAGACAAAACCCCCAATGAATCCCCACAATGGTCTTTAATGTTCCAACATGGAATTTGTGAACAGCTGTAGTTCTTTCCCGGAACAAAGACCGAATTTCCCACTGTTGCCTCTCGTCACAAAGAGCTCCTTCAACTCTGGTGGGGTGCGCTTTTATTTTGAAGAGAAAGAAGCGAAGTGAAAGGACTGTAACTGGGTTGGAAAAATAAAAGCTCTTTGCTGACTTAACCATGGGTTGGTTATTTATTTGTTATATGCTGTAAATTATCCCGCAGAATTTGAACCATTTGTAATCACGAAACAAAAGAGACAATCTGTTCTTTCGAAGTGTCGGTTAAACCACAATGAATACAGTTTGGCCACATTATGTGTATTGTTTGGCCACATTCACTCATGACTTTGCCTCAACCACGTTTCAAGCCTGTAAGGAACCATCTTGCGTGTAGTTTAAGTGTGAATGGTTTTTACAGTTGTCTGTGGCTAGAGTGCATTTAACGTCCGTGAAATGTTGACCTCTTTGCTGCTTTTATCAGTGTTAAGACCACCGGACAAAGACACACATACAGTACACACACACACACACACACACACACACACACACACACACACACACACACACACACACACACACACACACACACACACACACACACCACTCTTTTAACAGTTGAAACCCTGAAGGACTGCACTCCACAAATACAGTGGGCCCGTGGACGTACGAGCGCTGAGCTAATTGTTACTGTAATGTTGGCCTACTGTAGCGTGGCCCCGGGGGATCAGAGCTCCCACAACAACTTTTACCAGCCGTGCTCAAAGGGAACTGGATGGGGACTGCGGGGCATGCACAGTAATCTGATCCGGAGCAGTTCACCACAAAATCCCAATCAACAATCTGAAATGTCCCTTCATTATTTACCCTCAATCGATAAAAAGGATGGCGTCTACAATGGACTCAATGTTTGAGTCCCTTTGTGTAGTAGAATGAAGATAACCTCGTACCTCGCGTTGCTCCTGTAGTACTGTAGTATGCTGGAGCTTTTCAAACGAAGTGCAAGTGCTAAGCAGGCTCATGGAACCGAATCATTTTAACCATGATAAAGGCTTTCAATTCAATAGACGTAACTTTAGTCAGTATAATACAATAATCAAAATCCTATCCATCCTATCTGAAGTAAAGTATATTCCAGAACCTCCCCCTTCAGCGATCAATATTATCTCATTGTTTCCTATCAATTTCATATCGACCTTATCAATATCGACATATATTGATAATGATCAGCCAGCCCTCAACCTTGACTACACCGAAGAATGGCAAGAGAAATGGCCCAAATGATCGTGAGTTTTAGCTGCGCGGCCTTTCTACGTGTCAATGGTACTAAACCATACAGGACTGTTGTCTATAACATCAGCCCAGTCATCAGTTCCTCCACCCTTGTTTACTGCCCATAAATAATGGGCCCCACTTCTCACCATGCGGTATGGGGACCGTGTGTGTACGGTGCGTTGTGGGGACCGTGTTTGTGTGTGTGTGTGTGTGTACGGTGCGGTGTGGGGACCGTGTGTTTGTGTGTGGATATCACCTCACTGTCCGAGGTCAAGGCCCGTGTGTTCTTTTCCTGGGGCCGTGTTGTGACAGATGACATTCGTTGAGAGGCTACATACCAATAAAACCAGATTGGACCGAATTGAATTAAAGTGGACCTCGAACCAGGGGTGATTTATAGACGTCCAAGATGCCACGACGCGTCCACAAGGCGGAATCTGAAAATAAATACAAATAATAGTGCCTCTGGAATATTTGCCTGTCCCGAGTTTAACGGTATTGATTCAATGCCATGACACACTGTGCCATGTTGTGCCCCTTCCCCTCCACACACAAACACACACACACACACACACACACACACACACACAAGCACAAGCACATACGCGCAGACATACATCCATGCCCCTATATGCACCGACACATACACATTGTAGGACTCCCACCTCCCCGCCTCTTTCCTCTTGTTCCCTCCCCGATCTAGAAGGACCGGTAACAAAGGGAGACGATGGCCCCACAATGGCCGCCGTCTCCTTTGGTTACGGGGCGGTCTTTCTGTCCGTCAGCTGCGTGGTCGTGTGTCATGGCCTATAAAAGGATGGGCGGTGGGTTATTCGCCGCGCCGTGTGTCCGAGGCGCTGGTCGGTGAATTATCATATCACCCAGGGTTGATCCCAAGGGGTTGCCATGGTCACTGTTGTTGGGTCATTGTGACAGTGGTTGTCAGGGAATAGGGGGGTGTTTGTGAGTGTGGGTGTGTGTGTGTGTGTGTGTGTGTGTGTGTGGGGGGGGGGGGGGTGCTCTAGCCTTGGTAGCAGAGACGGGAACAGGGGTATTATTTTGTGGTCCAAATAAAACCCTTCAGAAGTGGAAGAATAGGCAGGTTTGAGTGAGGAGAGGATTCAGCGAGTGTGCCTGGGGGGGTGGGGGGGGGGGGGGGGCGTGCAGATGTGAAAAAATACAATATATAGAAAGCGTGGATGCATCAAGGAATTCACTGGTCACACAAACACACACACACACACACGGTGAAACGAACACACACATTCACAGTCTCTGTCCACACATCTGCACACTCGGTCCTCTCATCAGCATCTCGCGCATAATAACTAATTACAGCCTCCCTGCCGCCATCTTCAAATACAACCCCCCGTTTCCACGGCAACCATTGTGAGGGGTGCTGTGCGTGTCCACCCAGTCCGGGAAGGGAGGAGGCGAGGTGGCTCAGGTGGGCTGTCGGAGGTGGGCAGGTGAGAGGACGGATTATTCAGGAGGAGAAGATTGGACATCATAATAGTGGTGTCCTGACAGAAGACAGGAGAGGAAGAGTATGAGAGAGAGAGAGAGAGAGAGAGAGAGAGAGAGAGAGAGAGAGAAGAGAGAGAGAGAGAGAGAGAGAGAGAGAGAGAGAGAGAGAGAGAGAGAGAGAGAGAGAGAGAGAGAGAGAGAGAGAGAGAGAGAGAGAGAGACAGAGAGAGAGAGACAGAGAGAGACAGAGAGAGAGAGAGAGACAGAGAGAGAGAGAGACAGAGAGAGAGACAGAGAGAGAGAGACAGAGAGAGAGAGACAGAGAGAGAGAGAGAGAGAGAGAGAGAGAGAGAGAGAGAGAGAGAGAGAGAGAGAGAGAGAGAGAGAGAGAGAGAGAGAGAGAGAGGGGTCATGGACTCCTGGTAAAGGGGGTGGGAGTGCGAGGTAAGATGACAGAGGAAAGGAAGCGAGAGAGCGTGAGCGAGGGGCAGTGCGAACGGACAAAGGAAGGCGTCTCCCTCACGCACCCCTTGTCCTAATCTCCCCTTCTCTCTGTCTGTCTGTCTGTCTGTTTGTCTGTCTCTCGTCTGAACCTCACCTTTGTATGTATAAATGACACATTGTCAGTGGGAACAGCAGGAATCCTCCTTTCACGCCTTTGCTCTCTGTCTCTGTCTCCCTCTCTCGTCTTTTCCCCTTCCTATAACTCTGTCGCCATGGTGATGGTTTATAATGGCCATTCTACCCAGCCGACATGTTGTTTTGTGAGGGAGAGAGAGAGAGACACACACACAGGTGTTCAGAGTTCCCACACACACACTCCTCTGACCAACCACTGCTCAAAGATTTATTGAGATAGATAGAGATACACATAGATACATTGAGATACACATAGAGATACATTGAGATACACATAGAGATACATAGAGATACACATAGAGATACACATAGAGATACATAGAGATACATAGAGATACACATAGATACATTGAGATACACATAGAGATACATTGAGATACACATAGAGATACATAGAGATACACATAGAGATACACATAGAGATACACATAGAGATACATAGAGATACACATAGAGATACATAGATATACACATATAGATACATAGAGATACATAGAGATACATAGAGATACACATAAAGATACACATATAGATACATAGAGATACACATAGATACATATAGATACACATAGAGATTCATAGAGATACATAGAGATACACATAGATACATTGAGATACACATAGAGATACATAGAGATACACATAGATACATTGAGATACACATAGAGATACATAGAGATACACATAGAGATACATAGAGATACACATAGATACATTGAGATACACATAGTGATACATAGAGATACACATAGATACATTGAGATACACATAGAGATACATAGAGATACACATAGAGATACATAGATATATACACATAGAGATACATAGAGATCCACATAGATACATTGAGATACATAGAGATACACATAGATACATTGAGATACATAGAGAAACATTGAGATATATAGAGATACATAAAGATACATTGCTGTATATAAATAAATGTATAGATACATATATACAAGAATATAAAGATACATTGATGCCATAATATGTACGGGAGAGAGACACACATGTATATATGTATGTATGTATGTACAGTATGTATGTACAGTATGTATGTATGTATGTATGTATGTATGTATGTATGTATCAAAGTATCAATGCGTCTGTCTCTATGTATATACATATCTATACTCATGTATCTACATAATGCGTTTATAGATAAATACATATATGTGTATCAATAGATATATATTAACACATACATACATACATACATGCATACATACATACATACATACATACATACATACATACATACATACATACATACATACATACATTCAGACAAAGGGAATGAGGTGAGATCCACCAACGCCTAGAACTTTGTCCCGCAAAACAATGATGTCACCCCCCACGATCATTCCAGCCATCCCTGAACCCCCCTCCCCCATGCTCTCCATCCCAGCAGGACCTTTGTGTCTCTCTCTGTGGATTTCTGCCCGACGCTCCGTCACTCTTGTGCCACGCGGTTTACCTAGCAACCCAGCCTCCCTGCTCTCCCCCCATTCCTTTTCTGCTCACCTCCCCTCTCCCCCTCTCCCCCTCACTATCCTCACCCCTTCATCCTCACCCCCTTACCATCCTAGCCCCTTCATCTTCACCCCCTCATTCTCCCTCAGCCCCCCTCATCCTCCCTCACCCCCCCCCCTTTCTCCCTCCCTCCCTCACCCCCCTCATCCTCCCTGGTGGGGGAGATCGAGGTGTGGGGAAGGTGGAGGTGGTGGGGGAGGGGGGTGGTGTGGAGATCGAATTTTTTGGGGGGGGTTGGAGGTGGTGGGGGAGGTGGGGGCAGTGGGGGCGGTGGGGGTGGTGGGGGAGGAGATGAGGTCATGATAAAAATATTCATTTCTGGGAAGGGGCTGAAAAGAGTATAGGAAAATAATGGGTGTAGCACACGCGGGAGTGTTGCATCAGAAACACTGTTGCACGTGCGCATTCAGACACCAAACACACACACATACACACACACACACACACACACACACACACACACACACACACACACACACACACACACTGAGTGACTGAGGGAGACGTGCGCATATTTTTGCACATACTGGAAGAAGCAAACTTTTTTTTTGGGCAGTTACTTTGAGACGTCAGCTGTTGCTATGGTGACGCCAGTCAGCGATCCAGCGGGAGGCGCGGGATTGGCTGGAGAGGATCAAGGATGGGGTAACGGGAGAGAGACACAGGGAGAGGGAGAAGACTTTCTCAGAGGTTGCACAGCGGATGGAGAGGGAGGGATGCTTAACATGATTCGATGGCTGCCTATCAACCCGTAGCCATGTAGAACTTCTAGTACCGTGTTTCATGTCACCACGCCGCAATGACATGGACAAGGATCTGATTTTCCTCTCTCTCGATCTCTCCCCTTCCTGCTCGCTCGCTCTCTTTCTGTTTCTGTTTCTCTTTCTCTTTCTCTCTCTCTCTTTCTCCATCTCTCTCTCTTTCTTCATCTCTCTCCCCTTCCTGCTCTCTCTCTCTCTCTCTCTCTCTCTCTCTCTCTCTCTCTCTCTCTCTCTCTCTCTCTCTCTCTATTTCTCTGCTTCATGACATCACTTCCAACCTCCCTCTCCTGTCCCATACGGAGAAAACCACATGAACTCTCCTGTTTTGTCTTCCTCATGACATTCTGATTTCGCTCCGTACCTCTCTACAATAGGGCTGATCTAAAACCACAACCACAAGACGCGGGCGCGCATCTCACCAGCTGTTTCCAACTAACCAATCAGGTCTCTTACAGAGCCATTAAAAAAACAGTAACCCAATGGCCTGAGGGAGGAGGGCACCAGCCTTAAAATGTTAAGGTGTGTGTTTGCCTAACCACACCGGTGCTTTTACGTGAGTCACCTCGAAATGGGCGGACCTGCATGATCTCACACACACACACACACACACACACACACACACACACACACACAAATGCCCGTGAGTGTACACACACACACACACACACATGCCGTACACACACACACACACACGCACACACGCGTGCTTTCGCTCTTGCTCTCTCTTACACACACACATACACGCACACACTCACACATACACACACACACACACATGCGCGCACACACTCATAGACACACACACATACACACACACACTCCCGCAGGCGTGTGTGTCTGTGGGTACCATCCGACACGTCAGGGCTCTGGTGCCGGATGTGTCAGGACCATGAATGTGTGTGTGCATGCCTGGAGGTTGTGTGTGTGTGTGTGTGTGTGTGTGTGTGTGTGTGTGTGTGTGTGTGTGTGTGTGTGTGTTGCGGTCCACCAGCCCTTATCCTTTTTCCAAACTTTACACTAAATGCACTTTGACAGCAATCAGATGATATCTCATGATACAGTTTGTGCATCGCACTCATAGCAACACCCTATAATACCTCTAACATATATATATATATATTTATATATGCCACTTTTAATATATACACAGCAGTTATATATTATTATATAATATTAAATAGCATTTTTATTTCAATTGTACCTGAAACTCATCACCGTTGTAAACTGCGGATGTTCAGGATTAACCCTAACCTGCTCCGAAATGACACGTTTTCAGAAGAACAATAACTGTTAGTTACGTTGGATAGAAACCTCTGCAAAAGTATTCAACGGTCAACGGTCAAATATAGTCTATATTGGATCTCAACAGTCGTTATGGCTACATACATGGTTACGGTTCTCACTCCTTAACCGAAACCGTCTTCATGCCACACACACACTCCTAGATCTGGTCACGACCTCATACGCCTTGTTCAGGAAACCAGCCCTATGTGTTGATTATATGTTAGTGGCGACAGATTGGTCATGCGCGAGCCTGTGTGTGTGTGTGTGTGTGTGTGTTGAAAGGATATGGTAAGCCGCCGTGGCAGAGCTTTGGTCATCGACATTGCGTTTGTTTGCCTTGTGTGTGTGTGTGTGTGTGTGTGTGTGTGTGTGTGTGTGTATGTGCACGCTTGTTATATGTTCGTGTGGCTTTGCCTTTGTGACCATTTCCTTTCTTTGTATGACTAGAGGTTGAGGAGATCTGTCTGATAGTGTGTGTTTGTGTACATGTGAATATGTGTGCGTGTGCTTGAATTTGTGTGCATGTGTGTGTGTGTGTATTTGCATGTGTATGTGCGTGTATGTGTATGTGTGTGTGTGTGTGTGTGTGCATGTATGTGCATGTGTGTGTGTGTGAGGAGTGGAGGGTAGGGTAGGGGGGGTTGGCAGGAGGGTCGGCGACTCAAAGAGAAAATCAGGACACTCTAAATTTGTCGCTGCAGCATAACCCACATAATGAAGAGACCACGAGCTCTCCCTCTCTTTTGCTCTCTTGCTCTCTTTCACTCTCTCTCTCTCTCTCTCCATATTTCTCTCTCTCTCTCTCTCTCTCTCTCTCTCTCTCTCTCCTCACCTAGTCTCGCTCAGCTAAACTGCTTTTTCCATTTAGATGGACACACATATACCACAACATTACGCACATATTTCAAAACTCAATTAAACGAGTTTGCAGTGTCTTAAGTGAATGAGAGGATTTGTTGGCAACACAGTTAGACTCCCCCCCCCCCCTCCCCCCTCCATCCTCTCTTTCAGGTCTGTCCTCCGGAGCGGTCTCTCGGTAGCCGAAAAGCACATTTGATGTTGTGGTTTGACTCTGGGTTGGTCTTCTACTCACTGAACTCAGGCAGCCAAAGGAAGGCTAGCAGCCTCTGGAGTCCCGCATGGAGCTTTCTGCTAGAGAGGGTCCGCTTAACAGTTGCTCCGTTGTTGTTTTTTAATGTTGGGAAATTATTTTGATGAGGGGGTTGGGTTTGTGTGTGTTTGTGTGTTTGTGTGGTTGGTTGGTTGAGGCGGGTTTACCCTTTTTTTCTCGACCCAATGTAATGCAGACAGTCGAAAATGTCTCCTAGGCCTGTTTGTTTTCGTGTTACGTTATCATCCTACGTTACATGGATGCAGAGCTAACTCTATTTACTGCTAGCTGAACGCTCAATGTGCCTTTGAGCCTCTGGAATGTGTGGATACACCAAGATGACGCCGGGCTGGCTCTATTCTTAATCTAATCGCTGCTCTTTGGTCCTTCTATAGCTGTAGATCCACTGCGTTTCAATAGCGTTTTGCTTGTTTTCTTCTAGCTCTTATAACATTGTTGCACTAGCCCCAATTTATTTGGGTGTTCCACATGGCTGCGTTGTCGGGCCACTGCTGTTTTAGATATCAATATTATTCCGCGAGACCATCTGAACGCTGAACGTGAATTTTGTGTTGCAACACAAGTGAGTCATCGTCAGCTTGGTTGACCAAAGACAATGTTTTCAATGTGGATTTTTGGCATCGGTGTCAGCGGTGTTGGTGAACATCTGCGGCGAGCTGTCTGTCACAAGGTTGCGTCAACGCATGCCTTCATATGTAGGACAGAGGAAACCTGAGACATAGGTAGCATGGGTCAGCTCTGTGTGTTTGTGTGTGTGTGTGTAATATGTTGTGGGATATGGCATATGGCACTCGTTAAGAAAAGTGCGAGAGAGGGACATTCAGCAGAGGACCGGAGGGCCTAGAGAGAAAACGTGTGTGTGTATGTGTGTGTGTGAGTTAAAGAGAGAGAGGGAGGCACACACACACACACACACACACAGAGAATGTGAGCGAACGGAGTTAGCCAACCAGAGAAATTCGAGAGAGGGAGCCAGAAAATAAGCGAGAGAGAGTTGAGTCGGGAATGTCAGACAGAGGGGGAGAACAATTGTTGGACAGGAACGGAGGAGCAGGAGGAGGAGGACTGGGAAAAGGAGGAGGAGAAGGAGGAAGAGTAAGGGGAGGAGGAGAGGCGAGTACACAGAGAGCAACAGAGAATGTGCTGGAGGGGGGCAATATTTAATGTGATAGATGAGATGTGACAGTGTGCCACTGCACACCCTCCCCACCCGCCCAACCATCATGCCCCCCCTCCTCCTCCCGCCTCCTCCCTCCACCCCACACCCCTCCCTCTACCCAAGGACCATCTCTAGGCGTAAACAGAGAGAAAGGCATTAGGGCCTAAAAAAACTGAGGTAGCTCTGCTTATGTACACTGCATGGATTGCGTGTGTGTGTTAGGATGTGTGCATATAGTGTGTGCGTGTGTGTGTGTGTGTGTGTGTGTGTGTGTGTGTGTGTGTGTGTGCGGTGGTGGGGGGCGTTATAAAGAAAGAGGAGGGCGGGGAGAGAGAGGGAGAGAGAGGGGGAGGAGGAGCGAGAGAGGGATAGAGAAGGAGAGGGAGAGCGAGAGAGGGAGAAATAGGGAGAAGTCAGAGCGAGAGAGAGGGAAAGGAGAAGAGAGCGGGGGAGAGAGGGAGAGGAGGAAAGAGAGAGGGGGGAGATCGAGCTGTACGTGGGCATAAAAGGATGCACACGCACGGTTTAACATTACATTTTCCACAATCCGTAATGGGTATATGTGTGTTTTGTGTGTCTTCGATGTGTCTTTTGAGTGTGTTTTATGTGCGATTTTCTTGTAAAATGTTGTTTGTTTGTGTGCGTGTGTGTAGGGGTGGGTGTGTACTGTTAAGAGACGCATGCTGGGGGGAGTGGAGGTGGGGGGTTGGTGGGGGGGGGGGGGGGGGGGGGGGCGATGGAGACGTGTGTGTGTGTATGAGTGTGTGTGTGTTTGACCGGGGGTGTGTTGGTGTGTTAGGGGTGTTTGTGTGTGTGTGTGTGTGTGTGTGTGTGTGTGTGTGTAACCAATACTAACTGTAGCTGGTGGCGGATAAGAAAGAGAGACAGAGTGGCTACAAGAATTTCTAAACTTCTTTCGACAGTTTTGTCAAATTTGAGAAAGAGGTTGTGGAAACAGATAGAGACAGGTAGAGAGAGAGAGAGAGAGATGGAGAAAGAGAAAGAGAAAGAGAGAGAGAGAGAGGGGAGGAGAGAGAGACTTTGAAACAATGTCAGCCAATGTGTGTGTGTGTGTGTGTGTGTGGAGTCAGTTGGATGAGTCATCATGGGGGGGGTGCAGCGGGGGTTGTCTTTGTCATCTGGAGGGAAGGGAAAAGGGGGAGAGAAAAGACAGGAGGATGATGGTTGGGGTGAGGTGGGGGAGGAGGGGGTTGAGGAGAAGAGAGTTGAGAGAGTTTGAGCTATTAAAGTCACGGGTCAGGAGAGAATTAATAAATAGATCGATGATGTCCTTCTCTCTCACCTGCATAGTCCTGGTGTCTCTCTCTCTGTCTCTCTCTCCATCTCTCTCTCTCCTGTCGTCTCACTCGCTCTCCCTCCTGTCCTCTGCTCGCTCTTGACTCGCTCTCTCCGTTACTACGGCACTTTGTTCTGTGTTGTTATAATCTCAAGAATTCTAACTGCCAAATGGTGGGGAAAAAATGTAAATATACAGTTTTGATGGCCGTCGATGGAGCCTTTCTGCTTAAACATACCTAGGCGAGCTGGTTGACAGAATAAGTATCCCTTATTCAATGTCCAGGATTTTCCATTGTCACTTGAAATGTAGAAAGCGTTTCCAGATTACAAAAAAAAAAAAAATGAAGTTAACTTTCAAAATGACACCAATGTGCATAGTTGAATCTTAGCCTAACACCATCCTATGCCTGGGCGTGTGTAGCTTAACTGGTAGAGTATGGCATTTTCATTGCCAGGGTTGGCAGTTTATCTTTAGTATGTAGTAACAACTGTTAATAAATCAATGACATGAATGATGATGAATGAACTGTCTCTGTCTCATTGGCATGGAAAAAGTAAATTTACATTGCCAACGCACGAAAAGTAAAATAAATACATCATCAATTACAGAATAATTACAGAATCATCTTAAATATACAAATTGAAATGTGTATTTACAGTGAAAAACGTTATTATTATATAATGCGGTAATGGTCAGGATAGGTTTGAGATCATCAAACTACGTCCTGGGAGTAGACCATAGAATGACTCCTCACCCATCTCCATGAGCACCACTGAACGTTCAACACCATACATTGTTTACCCTTAGACATGCATACATGTCTTGAGTGGCTTAAGTGTCCAGTGTGTGGTGCAATCTCAATGACTCTCTCTCTCCCTCTCTCTCCCAGTGCGGTCGGCCCGGTTCTCCCAGGAGCCAGCAGACCAGGCGGTGGTGCGTGGCCAGAGGGTCATCCTCTTCTGCGTGGTCTTCAACTACTCCGGCATCGTCCAGTGGACCAAGGATGGCCTGGCACTGGGCATCGGGGAGGACCTCCGAGGTAGGGACACATGCCACCTCCACCACCACCACCACCACCACCACCACCACCACCCCCACTAGAACTCATAGAAAATAGAGAATATATGGAAGATGTTTATATTTACTATATATCCTATTCTCCTCCCCTTTCTCCTATTATTATTCTCTTTTCCTGTCTTCTCCTCTCTCCTCTCCTCTCCTCTCTCCTCTTCTTTCTTCTCTCGCCTCTCCTATATTCTCCTCTCCTCGCTCCTCTTTCCTACTCTCCTCTCCTCTCCTATCCTATCCTTTTCTCTCTCCTCTTCTCGCTCCACCGTTCTCTCCTCTTTCCTCTTCTCCTCTCCTCTCTCCTCTTCTCTCTCATCTCTCCTCTCCTCTATTCTCCTCTCCTCTTCTATTTCCTCTTCTCCTCTCCTCTCCTCTTTCCTCTTCTCCTCTCCTCTCTCCTCTCTCCTCTTCTCTCTCCTCTCCTCTTCTCCTCTCTCTTCTCCTCAATTCTCTTCTCTCTCCTCCTCTCTGTCCTCTTCTCCTTTCTCCTCTCCTCTATTCTCTCCTCTCTCCTCCTCTCTGTCCTCTTATCTCTCTCTCCTCTTCTCCTCTCTCTCTCGTCTTCTCTTCTCTCCTCTCCTCTCATAATACATTTATATTTTCCTCCTGTCTCTTCTCTTCTCATATCCTCATCTCTTCTCCTGTCCTCTGACATCTTTCTGCATCTATTTGCGCACACACACACACACACACACACACACACACACACACAGACACAGACACAGACACACACACACACACACACCACTTCAATCTCTGTCGGGCCTCCTCAGCCATCCCTCTTTCTCTGTCCCTCTCTCTCCTACATTCAACCTCTGCCTCATCCTTTCCTCTGCCTCTGCCTCTCTCTCTCTCTCTCTCTCTCTCCCTCCCTCTCTTCCTGTGTCTCTCTCTCCTTTTAATCATATTGTTAGTGTAATATGCTCCAGTGCTTCAGGC
>JACYXH010000019.1:2089955-2247455 GCA_026745465.1 Lota lota
TTTTCTTATTTTCTTTATGTAGCTAGCTAGGAAACTCATGTAAAATCCAGTCACTGTCCCACCTTTGCTGGAGCCAAACCACCGTATAACTCCTTATCAAACATTTATAGTGTTCAGCAGGGTCTTTATGTTCCACTCTTAAAACCATGCTGGGGGAAGGAAGCAAACAGCACAATAATGCATTCTACCGAAATAATACTATTTATTATTTAATCACTTAGCTTAGCTTTTATCCCCAGAGATAGTCAGTTTTATTTTTTTAGACACGTCTTTCATGAGCAGCTGGGGTTAGGGCATCTTGCTCAAGGATAGACTGCAGAGATTGGGGTTCGAACCCATATCCTTTCAGCTGTCAAACACCCTAACCACCTGCCCATCCTGCAGAATACATCAAATGTTTTCGTATCCAGGAATGTCCTTCTGCACATATCCATGCCTGTCTGTGCGTGCGTGTGTGCGTGCGTGTGTGTGTGTGCGTGTGTCTGTGTGTTACGATGCCTTTCTCGGTTTTCTTGACCTGTTGTTTACTTGTTGTTGTTTACGCTTCCCCCTGCCAGGTCCTCAGCAACAACAACCAGCTGTACCTGAAGTCCGTGAGCCAGGCGGACGCGGGACAGTACGTGTGCAAGGCCATCGTGCCGCGCATCGGGGTGGGCGAGACGGAGGTCACTCTCACCGTCAACGGTCAGACCGCTAGCCCATAATATCTTCATGGTTGTTTTTTTTTTTTTTAGGGTCAAACACACTGGTACGATGATGTCGGCAAATTAGATCACCCACAAGCTTTGGTCCTCCTTGCCCCTAGAGGGAGTCTAGTCACGGTCTTAAGGGCTGAGCACACACTCTGAGGTCGACTGTCTTGCATCGACCGTTGCGTGTCATTTGATTGTCATGTGGATCGTCTCACTGTGAGAGCTGAACTGAGTCCACCGTCATGTTTATTGATTCGTTGAATGAGGTCACGACCCACGTCAGTCATTTTTCGTTCTTGTTTGATTTGATTTTCGGACTAACCTTTTTTTTTCTTCTTCTAAATTACACGTACTTTTGTGTAGACATAAATCAGGAAGCTACGGTGACTTGGTTCATTGACCCGTTTCTACAGAGAAATCGGCAGAAACATGTTATTGAATTAATAAACCATGTTATCGAATTAATATACATGATGTCAACCTATCAAAAACATGCTTGGACGGCTTCTGAGGGAACGGGGAAATGGCAAATCGTGCATATTGTAGCTTTAAGATAAAAACAATAGTACAGAGGTAGAACATGTTTTAACCAACCTGTGTCCCCCGCTGTGTGTGTGACCAGGCCCCCCCATCATCTCCAGTGAGCCAGTCCAGTACGCCGTGAGGGGGGAGAGGGGAGAGGTCAAATGTTACATCGCCAGCACCCCCCCGCCCGACAAGATTGTAAGTAGATGGGCAAAAGAAGAAAACATTCTGAATATTTCTTTCTTTTTTTAAATTCAACATTCAAAAAAAATATATTGGCCGCATTATTTAACAAAAAACACATTATGAAAAATAATAAAGAATACATGTATAATACATGTTATATAAATTGTATATATAAATTTTGTTAAAGGCCACATACTATTATAATATACTCTTTCATTCAGAACTTATTTGATCCTATTTCAACCTTTACAGATTTCAAAACTATGTTTTTTTTCTCAATTATTATTCATAAAAATAAATGTAATCTATAGCGGTAAGACATTCAATTCATAATGTATGGATTATAAAATCGAATAATTCATGTACGAATGTCACAAACCTTTTTCACACAAGCATATAGCTTTTGTTTGTTCAACCTTACTTTCCACAAAATAATTCACAGGCTGCAAACGGCAGCCATTTGTCAGACAACCCCTATCCCAGAAGCAAACGGCTTTATATTTAACTTTCCTCTCTCCTCTCCTCTCCCCTTATCTCCTCTCCTCTCCGCTATACATCATTACGATTCTTTTTTTGAAACGTTGAGTCATCCCCGCAATGAAACCTAAAATACTGCTCCGATGTTACCTGTCACGCTTCACCTCACCGGAGCGACGCTGCAACATTAAGACGCCCCACTTTTAGATTTTGCGTCATGGAGCACAGTGGTGCTGGATGTCTCTCTACCTCTCTCTCTCTCTCTCTCTCTCTCTCTCTCCTCTTCTCTTCTCTCTCCCCACTTGTTCTCTCTATCTGTCGCTCACTTAATGTCTCTCTCTCTCTCTCCCCACTTGTTCTCTCTATCTGTCGCTCACTTAATGTCTCTCTCACTCATCTCTCTCTCTCTCTCTCTCTCTCTCCCTTTCATACACACAAACATAAAACCAACGTGAACAATTAAACGTCCAAAAAAGCATTTAAAAAAACAACAAAAGAAAACGTATAAAATAATGGAACATAAGGAAGGCGATAAAAAGATGGGTACCCCCATAAAAAGATAAAAAGATGGGTACCCCCATCTTTTTATCCTTTCTCCTTGATGGAAGGATGAAGAAGAGGGGTAAAATGGACAGAAAAGAAGGTTGGGGTCATGAAATATGAAGGAGTGAGTGAGGAGGGTTGTGGTGGGCGGGTGTGTTTGTCCCAGTAAACGCTGTGGCCGTGGTGGGTGGCGCTAGTCTCTCGCTAGCTCGGGGGGAGATAAAATGGCCTGATAATAGGAAACATGTGGTGACATCCATAATTAAATAACCCCCCAGTGCCACCAACACCCCCCCACCACCCCCCACTACCTTACCCTCTACCCCCCTCCTTAGCATCCCCCTACACTCCGTCACCGTGGCGACAGCCTTGTTGAATAATACAGCCGCTTTGAATGCTTCTTTTGTTGGAAACTGTGTACGGTGCAACACCCCTTCCCCCCAAACCGAATGTACACACAGGCACACACACACACACACACACACACACGCAGACACACACAAACACACACATGCACACACACATACACACACATACACTCATACACACACACACACACACGCATGAACACACACACGTACCCAGCCTAGCGGTAAACTACTAAACCATGCAAGAAGTGATGGGAGGCCTTTGATTGTGTATACTGTGTGCTTTCTGTTGTGTGGGGGGGAGGGGATCTGTGTGTGTGTGTGTGTGTGTGTTGTGCTTGTCACACACATGTTATTTCTGATCTGCTTGTTGTTGCCTCTAGCTGAAACAGAACAGCGTGGCACCATTTCTTTATTAGATGTTAAATGTCATCTAAAGATGACGTGTGTGTGTTGGTAGGGGTGCAATGGACCTATATGCATGTGTATATGAACCTATGTATGTATGTATGTATGTATGAACCTATGTATGGATGTATGTACATAATACATATGTATGAACTTGTGTGGGGTGTACTGTGTGTACGTTTGTGTCTGTGTGTGTGTAAATGTGTGTGTGCATGTCCGTTTTGTGTGTGTACGCATGTAATTGTATGTGTGAATAAAATACATAGATATATAAACCTGTGGAAATGTGTGTGTGCATTTATGAACCTGTATGTATATTTCCGCTCAGTATGAATATATATCTAAACATTCATTAATAAACCTGCATGCTAATCCTAGTAATATGTGTGCGTGTTAAGGTGTAACTTGTGTGTGTAACAATGTGTGTGTGCGTGTGTGTAATGTGTGTGTGTTAAGGTGTGACCTGTGTGTGTAACAATGTGTGTGTGTGTGTGTGTGCAGGTGTAATGTGTGTGTGCAGGTGTAACAATATGTGTGTGTGTGTGTGTGTGTGCAGGTTTAACAATGTGTGTGTGTGTGTGCGCAGGTGTGACCTGTGTGTGTAACAACGTGTGTGAGTGTGTGTGTAATGTGTGTGAGTCTGTGTTAAGGTGTGACCTGTGTGTGTAATGTGTGTGCAGGCTTGACCTGTGTGTGTAACAACGTGTGTGTGTGTGTGTGTGTGTGTGTGTAATGTGTGTGTGCAGGTGTGACCTGTGCGAGTAACCACATGTGTGTGTGTAATATGTGTGTGTGCAGGTGTGACCAGTGTGTGTAACAACGTGTGTGTGTGTGATGTGTGTGTGCAGGTGTGACCTGTGTGTGTGTGTAACAATGTGTGTGTGTGTGTGTGTCTAATGTGTGTGTGCAGGTGTGACCAGTGTGTGTAACAACGTCTGTGTGTGATGTGTGTGTGCAGGTGTGACCTGTGTGTGTGTAACTACGTGTGTGTGTGTGTGTGTGTGTGTGCAGGTGTGACCTGTGTGTGTAACCACGTGTGTGTGTGTGTGTAATATGTTTGTGTGCAGGTGTGACCAGTGTGTAACAACATGTGTGTGTGATGTGTGTGTGCAGGTGTGACCTGTGTGTGTAACCACGTGTGTGTGTGTGTGTGTGTGTGTGTAATGGGTGTGCGCAGGTGTGACCTGTGTGTGTAACCACGTGTGTGTGTGTGCAGGTGTGACCTGTGTGTGTAACCACGTGTGTGTGTGTGTGTGTGTGTGTAATGTGTGTGTGTGCAGGTGTGACCTGTGTGTGTAACCACGTGTGTGTGTGTGTATGTGTGTGTGTGCAGGTGTGACCTGTGTGTGTAACCACGTGTGTGTGTGTGTGTGTGTGTGTGTGTGTGCAGGTGTGGGCGTGGAAGGAGAACGTGTGGGAGAAGGAGCGGGGCACTCTGCTGGAGCGCTACACCGTGGAGCAGAGCCGGCCGGCCGGCGACGGGGCGGGGGTCCTCTCCACCCTCACCATCAACAACATCATGGAGGCCGACTTCCTGTCCACCTACAACTGCACCGCCTGGAACACCTTCGGGCCCGGGACCATGATCATCAGCCTGGAGGAGACTGGTACGGTGGCGTGGCCTTTGTTTAGCTTGTTGTTGTTGTTGTTGTTGTTGTTGCTGTTGTTGTTGTTGTTGTTGTTCATCACACCGCCGGCGACTGGTAGGCTCTTTGGTCGTTGTCTTTTAGCTTTTTGCTTTGGTTGGATGGTTGTTTTTGGGATTAATGTTGTCGTTGTTGTTGTTGTTTTGGGTTGGCTTTAACAATGATAAGGTAGACGCATAGTTAAACTTAATAATAATAATTTATTAAATAATTTGTACTTGGATTGCTATAGTTTAAGTTCAAGTTTTATTTGTATATAGATGCTGATACTTGCCTCTCTCTCTCTCTCTCTCTCTCTCTCTCTCTCTCTCTCTCTCTCTCTCTCTCTCTGTCGCACTCTGTCTCTAACTGTCTCTCTAACTCTCTTTCTCTCTTTCTTTCCCTTTCCATACTTCAGAGGAGGTTCCGGTCGGGATTATTGCCGGTGGGACGGTGGGCTGCACCATCCTCCTCTTCCTCTGCCTCTTGGTGCTCGTGCTCATCTTCTACCGCCAGCGCAAAGGCAGTGAGTCCCACCGGAGTTAGCGCTTCATTAAGTCTGCTTGGTTTTTAAGGTGGAAATAGTGACACATGGTGGCGGAGACTGGTAGGGATTTGGCGGTGACGTCAGTGCGAAGCCCAACGTTCCCTTTGTAGGGGAGGCGGAGAGAGATGGACAGGGCTACTAAATAAAATATCTTAGGGCCTCAGTGTTATATTTCGAACTAATGTATTACCACCATTTGAGAGTTGCATTGAAGATGCCAAAACATCAACAGAAGTTGCTATCACTACGAAACAGCAAAGTCTCAAATATATAGCCTATGAAATAATCCTTTAGTATTGTCCATCTTCATAAGGGAAAAAATGTTTTTTTCACCTATCTCTGTCGAGAAAAACTGCCTTTTAGTTTGCCTAGTTGTTGCTTTTTTGACCTCTCCACCTCTTCTGTTACCATGGTTCGAACTCACAAGCACAAAAACAAATGTTATTCAAACGCATATGGAAACAGTTAGCCTCTGCACTCGCACAGATGTTGCCGTGTGTGTGTTTGTTTTAAATGTGTGTGTTTCTCTTCCAGGTCGCCGCGGGGTCACCCTGGGTAAGCCAGACATCAAGGTGGAGACGATCAACAAGGAGACACACAGCTTGGAGGAGGACTCTGGCAGCGTGTCCACCGCCTCACGCATGGTCAAAGCCATGTACTCGGTGAGTAGTCATGGCAACGAAACCCAGTGGTGAGAGGGGGGAGGGGGGGGGGGGGGGGGTGGGGCTTTACATATGTGTGGGTGTATTGAGATGTGTGGTAAACTTACTGGAATTGAACTGATGTGTTTCAATGTGTTCAGCTAACAAACTCATTGAATAACAGAAATCCTTTTTTTTTTTCTCATTTCCTCTTCTGATTTCCCAACTGTATTTTTTTTCACCCTCTCACCCACTTCCATTTTGCCACATCTCTCCTCCTCTATATTTCCATTCCAATTAATTTCCTTTGAATTTGCTTTTTATTTTTTATTTTTGTCCTGTTTCTTTTTTTGACCGTTTAGTTTCTCCCCTCTGTGTCTTTCTCTCCCTCCAACCAGCCGTTTAAAGACGACATCGAGCTGAAGTCGGACATGCGCAGTGAAACGCTAGACACCCGCCAGGAGTACGACCTGAAGGTAAAGGGAAAAAAAGAATATTACCATACACAACTGAAGTCAGAAAAAACAGCGTTTCCTGTTGTTGAATATTGGGTTTGCAACCGCTTCTTACTGAGCTTTTTGGATCTCACCTGAACAAATCAGACAACCATTTTGAGGGGTCAGAAGGATAGTGTATAACCTTTGTTTGGTGCTAAGAAAAAAGTTAAGGAGGTTTCTATTTGGCTAGCTTTTGTCCTGGAACTAACTTTGTATTTCATTAGCATAGCAAACTAAATAAGGTTGTCCCTTAATATGGGAACAAAAACCAAATCCGTTCCAGTTGGGGAACCAGCCTGGATGATTTGAATGACATGTGACCATGGATGTATTCTAAGAACAGGCTTGAGAGGATCTGATGAGGTCGTGTGATGAGGTCACTTCCTCTTTTCGCACACACACACACACACACACACACACACACACACACACACACACACACACACACACACACACACACACACACACACACACACACACACACACACAGACACACACACAGACACACACACACACATGCACACACACACACACATGCACACACACACACACATACACACACACACACACACACACACACACACACACACACACACACACACACACACACACACACACACACACACACACACACACACACACACTGTCTCTGGAATGCTTCATGGAGACCTCACAAATGATGGCTACATCGTTCTGACAGCTGCCAGAACCCAACTTGATCTATTATTTATTTAAATGTATGATTTATTTATTTTGCAAATGCTGGTCAACTGCCAAAAGATTATATATTGTATTCTATAGAATACTCAGAATGATGTTCAAGTTTAAGTTTTCTAGACATCTAAATGACAATAAATTAGGAATTGGGAATACTGGGAATTGGGAATACATTGCTTACTCAAACTGAGGTGTTAACATGACTGAAATTACAGTGACTGCCTTCATCTGATTAAGATTGTTGCATTTGTGTGCATGTCAACGTACTGAATTGCGTTTGCACTGCCACGGTTAGGGGTTCGATTCCCACTAGAGACCGCTCGCCCATGCTAAAAAATGTATGCCCTCACGGTACCCACCCTGTGTGGGCGAAACCATCAAGCATGGAGCGTCTCATCGTCCCCTCATTCTCCCTCTTTCCCCCCCACAGGACCCCACCAACGGCTACTACAACGTCCGCGCCTCCACCCATGACGAGGCGGGACGCCCCGCCTCCCGCTCCACCCTGCACTACTCCGACTACCGCTCCCCCTCCGGCACCCCGGGGGGCGCCACCTCCCTCAGCGGCAGCAGCGCGGGGGGCTCGGGCGCCACGGCCAGCGGCGGTGGAGGCAGTGTGGGAGGCGTTGGAGGCCCGCCGCCCGGCCCCCTCACCTCCCCCGGGCGCCCCCAGGCCTGCTACGACCCGCGGCCCCCCTCCAGACTCTCCCACATCAGCTACGCCCAGTTCAACACCTTCACCCGCGGCGGTGGAAGTGGCGGCGGCGGCGGCGGCGGCGGCGGCGGAGGTCAGAACCAGCAGCTGCCCCAGGGCAACCCCCCGCCCCAGCCCCCACTCCAACAGGCAGGGGACTTCCCCGGGGACTGCGGCGGTGGCGGAGGGGGGGGGCTCCTGGATGCGGGCCCCCAGCAGCTGGCGTACGACAACTACGGCTACCCCTCGCACTACTCCTCCTACCGCATGGGCTTCGCCCCGGCCAGCCTGGCCCCGCTGGAGGCCGGGCCCTCTTACGAGATGTACAGCGTGGGGGGCCCGCCTGGCCTTGGCCCCAGCGGCATGGGCTCCAGCGGCATGGGTCCCAGCGGCATGGGCCCTGGCGGCATGGGCCCCAGCGGCTCAGTGGGCCCCGGGGCCCCCGGAGGAGGGGTGGGACCGGGGGCCGTGGGAGGCCCCCCCGTGGGGTTGGGTGTGGGACCCCCGCCGGGGCCGGAGGCTCCGGGACTGGGGGGAAAGTACGGCAGCTCCACCCGCTTCTCCTACACGTCGCAGCACTCTGAGTACTCACACAGCCGCCACACACAGCGCATGCAGACTCACGTGTGAGAGAGAGACAGGGAGAGGGAGGGAGAGATAGGGAGGGAGGCAGGGGGAGAGAGCGAGAGACCCGCGCTGCCCTGGGTACAACGTGGGGACTTGAATGGTCTTATAAATATAGTGTTACGACTCGCAACACACACACACAAGGTCTTGTGTCTAATGATAATAATAACAATAAACACAAACACGCACACAAACATGCGCACACACACACATATACACGTGCAGACATGCTTATATTGATACATTACATGTGGAGCCAACATGTCAAACATGCACAAACACCAATTTACCAAGACACACTCGCACAGACTGACAGACACCCACACACACACATTTAACTAACTATAACTATGAAATCAAGAAAGGTAAAAACCTAAGAACTGGAGAGAGAGAGAGAGAGAGAGAGAGAGAGAGAGAGAGAGAGAGAGAGAGAGAGAGAGAGAGAGAGAGAGAGAGAGAGAGAGAGAGAGAGAGAGAGAGAGAGCGAGAGAGCGAGAGAGCGAGAGAGCGAGAGAGCGAGAGAGAGAGAGAGAGAGAGACCAAATGAAAGCCTGGCAACTTAATGAGACAGGGAAGGCGGGAAACTTCAACGAAACGTTGAAATGACCTCGCTCCCGATGTATCTACCATATATATATACATACACACCCGAGCTCTTTAAAAAAGAGCCGACAGTGCAAGTCACAATCAGGATGGGGGGACAGTTAGCCTAGCCTATGCTATTTCAGACTGTAGAGGAAAATGTCTGGCGCAGAAGAAACAGACTGTCAAATAGCGCGTACTTGTCTTGTACAGCTGAATCTGAAGAAACCTCAACCCGGTGAAAGGGTTTTTGTAGGCCACAATTCATGTTTTGTTCATATATATATATTTATATATATATATATTTTTTTTTCCATGTCTACAGCATGTGCCATCACACAAAGATCGGGGAGGTTGTCATCGTCATTTTGCACTGCATTTACAGTAGTCATGCTTTGACGTTTTTCCCATATATATATATATATATATATATATATATATATATATATATATATATATATATGGGATAGATATATATATGTGTGTAATCTGTGTCTTTTTATTTGCACACCAAACCAGAGCTTTGTATTCTATTTTTTAGCATCGCAGAACTATTTTTGTCATTTTTCTGTAAAAACAAACAAAAAATAAATAGTTATGCGTGTATATGGACCAAATGTTTAAACCTGAGAGTGTACAATGAGCGGTCTTTGGGTGATATTCCCCAAAGACACTTGGAAGGAGTGAATAAGTGAAGAATTGTAAAGTGAAATGAAAAAAGCTGCGATGGAATTTTTCTCCCACTTCGGTTAGAAGGGTATTTGGGAGTTGGTTGTCGAAATGGGGAACATTATATCGTCATTATAGACTAAAGAAACCTCGTGCCAAGTGTTGATGTTGTCCTTCTCCTTTAGACCATGGATATGCAGTAGAAACCTCCACCAACCATCTTACGTCACAATCCGATTTCTCGTGATTTTCCGAATTTTCGCAGGAAGAAAAGATCTGTTATCGTTTTTTTACGTTTTTAATTGAAACAGGCCTTTGGAGGGTGTGTGGGGGAGGGGGGGGGGGGGGGGGATGGACGTTGAGTCATTCCGGACACTTTTAACGTTTCTTCAACGCTACCCCCACGCCCTCCCCCCTTTCTTTCCCCGCTCTGTGCTGGCTGAACTATTTGGCCTTTTGACCTCATTTCCTTACGAGGACCGCAGCGGGGACGAACACAAGAGAGGACGCTGGGTTGCGAACTGAGTGGCCTTTTTACGGGGGGGAACCATGTGGTAGAACACACTTCACACACCCCTCACGCTCAGCATGACTAGCAGCGCGGAGAAGAGAGAAGGTGTGCGAGGGAGGGGTCCGGACAAGCGATTATCTTCAATATTGACGTGTAGAGGTTTTGCGACTGCGTGAGTCAATGAGTGAATGGGTGTGTGAGTGAGCGAGCGAGCATGAGAAACATCCAGAAGGAGTGTGTGTGCACCTTTGCGTGCGCATCCATTTGTACAGAGTGTTTGTATAAATGTGTGAATGATGGCAATGTGTGAGAAGAGTACACACAGACAATCACAGACACACACTCACACACATGTGCCCTACTGGGGTCAGTACAAATCTATTGTATTCATATGATTACCGTATCTGTGTGTGTGTGTGTGTGTGTGTGTGTGTGTGTGTGTGTGTGTGTGTGTGTACGTGCGTACATACGTCAGTATGTGTGTGCGCATGAGTGTGTGTTTCAGCATATCTTCATATAACGTCTCCCACCTTCCTGTTACAATACTTTTATACCTCTAGTAGGACTGTAACCTGTATTATTGTGTCTTTGAATTTAGGAAAAGAATCCAGTGTTTATCTTCTTGTACTGTTCTTCGTAGCAGACTATTCAAATGATGTACAACAAGCGTTATCAACAAGCTCTCATTTTTTATTTCATTATCGTCCGTATTTTTTAAAAATGGTATGTAATTATTTTTCCACAGTATTACATAAATAAAAAGCACTGTTTTTTATAAAAACATCATGTGGTGTATTTTTTGGGGGAAATATCTATATTGTTATTGCAATGTGTAGTGATTCAATTGATCGTATTACAGGGGAAAAACTATGAAAATGCACTTACACACTAGGAGAACTTGGTATTAATGTAATTTATAAAGTGAATAAATTCACGTGTTATATTCTTATTCTTCATATTTTTTTAAGCGGGTGAGCTTTGCCATGGTTTCTGTGTCTGGAAACCTTTAATTATGATTAATTGTTATTATTGATATTAAATTATTATCAACATTAATATGATTAACAGGTACATTCTATACAGTCTATGATACAGGTGCATAGATTGGTGGAATCTCTGTTAATTATATGAGAACAATATTATTAATAGCAACATAGTTAACCATACAACATCAATTGAAAGTGTCCGTTCTGCCTACCGCTGAGGGGTAAAACCACTAAAGCTCTGGGAGGTTAGACGTAGAGGTGGTGAAGAAACCAACAACCCCAAGAGGCATAGAGGCCCGGACTCCACACACCGCCCCAGCGTCGTCCCCGGTGAAGCTGCATTAATAATGGCATACGAGAATGAAGAGGTCAGAGTACCTCATAAAAGTACCTCATAACCGAATACATCAGAAGAGTTCCAGATTTGAGCTATGCTATCATGTTGTGTAAAAAGAAAAGTGCCTGTTTTTTTTTTACTAGACAAAAACACATCGGCTGATGTTTTTTCAGTTCAGTTTATTTTTTAATCCTTGTGCATGTATACTCTATGCTATATGGTTATTATAATCAAGTAAGTGCCAATATGGGAATTCGAAATGTTTAGAGGTATTTAGTTTGATTATTATTATAACCCATGTTGAAAATGTGTTGCTAGTATGATGCATAATGTTTGATTATGATCAAAAGGGAGGAAATGTAATGGACATTTCCATAATACATGTTGTTCGCAAGACACTAAGACACTGAGACCCCTAAGTTATTATCTTTAGTAACCATTTCACTGTTTGTACCACGCTACATTCCTGAGATGGCCGAAAGGAGCAGTGGCATCCCTATCTGCAACTGTGCCCTCAAGGACGTTTTCCTGCTTTAACACTGGAGTGTGCCCAATGTTCGGGCCTCACTTCAGCGCTTCCACCTTTGTATGCCTGTCATGTTGAGTGGCCTCTCTGCAGAGACTATTCTTCTTTTATACTCTTTTTTAACCCCTTTTTACAATAAACTCTTTAAGTTTATTCTGAGTTACGTTGTCAATACAGTTCAAATAATTTCCACTACAGCCTTTCTCCATTTTACAAATATGAAGTGAGTGTAGCATTTCATATTACTTTGGGTAAAAAACGCTTACTCTTTTAGTGATTTACCAGACTTTATTAGAATCCTAATAGAAGAAAGAGAGGTAAAAGTTGTGCTTGAGAATATCATTGATTATATCAATCATTCGTGTGGCAACTTCTCATCAAATGAGATCAATTTTGATCAACGATGTATAAATGACAGTACTAATTATGGCCACTGTGTGGCGGAGACGTACCCTTTCGCCTCTTCAACCGCAGAAGAAGCGACCGCCAGAGCCAACATGGCGGCCACAATGTTGAGGTCGCTTTCAAAACTAGGACGTCCTTCAACTAAATTCATATTAAATAATAATTTGGTCAGCCCTGGCTGCACCGTCCTGCAACATAGGTAAGACAGCAGACATTAGGAGATGTCTGTTGAGCCTTTTATTACGAGCTGTTTCAGTGAACAATAAGCAAATACAACCATAGGCTAACGTTAGCATATAGAGATCAGCTGAATGTAACTTACAGACTTCTCCTGGGCGATCAGTCAATTTCCTTCATCTCATTATGAAATGTCCTAACGCATACTAACACATGGCTTGTGCAAATGGTCTGCTGAGATATCTGACTTAAATAATATGCTGTGAGGTGGATTAATGTCTTGATGTGTATTATGTGTTTACCATTCTGACCAGGCTGGTTTGAGGTCAAGGTGTTTTTATGTATTTGACACTGTTTTACATACACTCAAATCAACGTGTTAGGCTATCTGAATGCACTGATTTGATTGTGATCAACCGACGTTAAGTTAGCAAGGTCCAGATAAATCTGTCCACTGTAGGCTGACTCACTGTCTCCAAATCCCAATCATAACAGAATCACATGGCGTCTGCTATTTTGTGAAATTATAATGATTGTATTTTAAGAAATGACACGTGCGCACAAGCTACGCACTTACTGCTTAGCACCCATTAAGCTTGAGTTTATATTATAATTTACCCAGGTAGACACACGTTACATCTAATACTGTATCACTTCTCCAGACAAAAGCAATGGCAGCCAGATGTGGAGTGGACAGAGCAGTTTGCAGGAGCGGTGATGTATCCTACTTCCATCAACGAGAAGTGGTCTCCACCCCCATGGAACGGTATTGCTAGCAAAACAGTCAATGGGTTTAATTTGGGTGGCTCTTTGTCGTTGTTAGTCCAATGTCTGTGCATTCTATCTGTGGTGGTCATCCTTGGGCAAGATGCTATTACCCCTTCCTGCTCCTTAGTGATGTTTCACAAAATTCACTGCACGACAGTTTGGATAGACTTGTCAGTGCCATGACAACCCATTGGAAGAGACGGTCTTCAGAAGCCCTTTTGAATATATATCTGTATTATTTTTAAAGAAATATGGGCCATGACTTATTTAATTTCCTTCTCTCTGCCTCACCACCACCTCCTCCACCAACAACTCCACCCACTCCTCCAACATTACCCCCAACCCCACTACCTCCACCACCTCCACCACTACCTCGTCCACCACCACCACTCACCCACTCAAACCGCTGCCAACCACCAATATCACCCAAACCCCAAAACCTCTACCTGCACCACCCCTCCACCACAGACAAGGACCCCCCAGCGGAGAAGGATGTGTCCAACCTGACCATCAACTTCGGCCCTCAGCACCCCGCGGCCCACGGCGTGCTGCGGCTGGTGCTGGAGCTCAGCGGGGAGTCGGTGAAGAAGTGTGACCCCCACGTGGGCCTCCTCCACCGGGGCACAGAGAAGCTCATTGAGTACAAGACCTACCTGCAGGTAAGATAGGATTACCCTTCAGGATGAACCTTCCCAGATGGGGAATTCTTTCACAGCGGAAGATATACTGAATCATTTATAATAAATCAAAAAGGATTCACATTTAAAACATGAATATAAATAGTACAGGAAAAAGATGTATACCAGAGTGGCTGAAGACCCTGAAGTTTTGAAATCCCCCTCACACCCTGTGGTAAAATAGGGCTCTTTAAACGAAAGCCCTTCTTTCATTGATGTTTGCTAGTAGAAAATGCTGTGGATCTCGTCTGACCTGCCCTATGTATGTCAATGTGTCCAGGCACTGCCCTACTTTGACCGTCTGGACTACGTGTCCATGATGTGCAATGAGCAGGCCTACTCGCTGGCCGTCGAGAAGCTGCTCAACATCCAGGCTCCGCTCCGTGCTCAGTGGATCAGAGGTACGTGCATGGGACTGCCCCTTACAGGGCTCGAAATGGCGACGGTTTTGATCGCATATGCTCATTGAATTGAATCTGTGCGACCTCAAAATATTATTTGCATTTGTGCGAATGCAAAAACGTTCCTTCCGCTGTATATTCGCTAGTTAGTACCACTACACTGTTTGTGCCTTATACAGATGAATTAACCTTTTGTTTGTATTTCTGTATTGGTACATTAATCAGTGCATTAAATGAGGCATGTTAAAATTAAATCCAAACTCTGTTCTCGATTGAAAGTTACGATACTTACTTATTAATCCTCACATTTGTAGTGTTGTTCCCCGGGGAATGTACCATTATGTACCATTTTTAAGGGGGGAATTATTGTTAAATGCTTTAAATATGCAGAATTACATTGTGAGCTCTGAATTTCGTTATTATTTCCATACGTTTAAATTGACTGTTCTTTATTTAAGTATTTAATGATGTTTGTCGTATTTTTCTGTCAGCAGGCTTACTAACCAAATGTACCAGCAAATGTTGTTAATTTTCGATTGCTGGATTAAATTTAATCAGTTTACCTAAATTTAATTTAGTTAAGTAATTCAAAATCAGTTTTACCATGGTGGTTACTGAATTTATTTTAGCAATGAAAATAATTTACATATATTGCTGGTGCTCCTTACATTTTGGTGGGGGTGCCTACATTTTAGCTGGTGCTACTAAATATTAGAAGGCTGGAGCAACCGTGCTACCTTATAAAAAAGGTTAATTTCAAGCCCTGCCTTAGTCGTGTTGTTGTGATTGCTGATTGTGCCCTCGTAATAACCTGTGTGTGTACAGTGCTGTTCGGAGAGCTTACGCGCATCCTGAACCACATCATGGCCGTCACCACGCACGCCCTGGACATCGGAGCCATGACACCCTTCTTCTGGATGTTTGAGGAGAGGGAGAAGGTACGCTCTGTTCTCGGGCTCAATCGATTCTCCTCCTCTAGACTCTTGACACCTGCAGGCATCGTTGACCAAGGATGCGCATCACTGCTCATAACCCCACCCAAGACCTTTTAATCCCTGACTCTCTCTCTCTCTCTCTCTCTCTCTCTCTCTCTCTCTCTCTCTCTCTCTCTCTCTCTCTCTCTCTCTCTCTCTCTCTCTCTCTCTCTCTCTCTCTCTCTCTCTCTCTCTCTCTCTCTCTCTCTCTCTCTCTCTCTCTCTCTCTCTCTCTCTCTCTCTCTCTCTCTCTCTCTCTCTCTCTCCCTCCCTCCCTCCCTTTCAGATGTTTGAGTTCTACGAGCGTGTGTCGGGAGCCCGGATGCACGCGGCCTACGTCAGACCGGGTGGTGTACACCAGGTAGAGACAGCATCCTCTCCACCCACCCCTCCACTCTACCGTTTATAAACCACCTCAACTCTCTGAGGATTGGCTGGGGTGCACCGACACCCAGCTCAGAAAGGATCTGGGTTCGAAACCCCCGATCTCCACAGCCTAGCTGTCTGCCTTGCTCCTTGAGTGAGAGGCCTAGCAACCACCTACCTTCACCTTCCCGAAAAGTGGCTTTGGATAGTAGCGTATTCTAAATAACTGAATGGTGAATGGGGTTGTGTACTGATGTGTGTGTGTGTGTGTGTGTGTGTTCCCGTCCTCCAGGACATGCCCCTGGGCCTGATGGACGACATCTACGAGTGGTGCAAGAACTTCTCCATCCGAATCGACGAGGTGGAAGAGGTGAGTGGGCTCTGAGCTCTTGGGGTCTCCTACTAGTCTGTCCCTTTTATGAGCCTTCCTTTGCCAATGTAATGTTCTTTGATGGCCTCTCTAAACTAAAATAGTGTGAAGCACATTTATCTGGTATAGTGTGGGCATGGCCAGACAGGTATTCTGACAGCAGGGGGCACTCATGTCTCTCATCGAGGCGGAGGAGAGTTAGCCCAGTACACTAAAACAGCCCTGTTGGGTGACTGTGTATACTTGTTTGGTTCTCTCCTCTCTGGCCAGATGTTGACCAACAATCGCATCTGGAAGAACCGCACCGTGGACATCGGCGTGGTCACCGCTGAGGAGGCCCTCAACTACGGGTTCAGGTAGGCCCTCGCGTGTATTTGTGCATGTACACACGCATCTGTATGTTTATGTAGGCCTGCTTGGGCAACGCAACTGGGACAATTTCCCAGAAACAATTTCCCATGGAAGCTATGAAGTACTTTGGATCTAAATGTATGTGTGCCTATGTGCCTGCAATGATTCAGAAGTCATCATTTTATTAGCAGGGTATAATTTAATTTTGGATTCACACTAGAACTTTTAAGCGTCTTCCATGGACCACATAAATACAACAATCATTTACAAAACACTCTGCATGCCATTCAATTCTGCGACCAGTATCGGAGCATGTGTGGTCCTGATGTTGGCAGCAGCGCTAGACCAGTCCTGACTCCTTCCCCATGTGTGCTCAGTGGGGTGATGCTGAGGGGCTCGGGCATCAAGTGGGACCTGAGGAAGACCCAGCCCTACGACAAGTACGACGAAGTGGAGTTCGACGTCCCCATCGGCAGCAAGGGAGACTGCTACGACCGGTTTGTGCTAGTTATTTATTTAGCTTGTCTTGTTGTATATTGTACTGAATGTATATTATTTACAGATGGTTTGTTGTTCTGTGGAAAAAAAACGTTTTTTTCACAGAATAACAAACCATCTGTAAATAATATATTTTTTTCCCCTGTTCGATAACTAATAGGCTATCACTCTTTCAGAGGAAGTTGATATCCAAAACAAAACTGTTGCGATACAACTGCACACCGTCATGTTATCAAAAGCAACCCATATGCACGTACCGCAGTGCAAGTACCAAGTATGGAATGCATCTTTAGAGACAGAACGGTGAATAAGACAATCAGCATTTTGGGTGACCAGAGCCTCTTCATTTGAATTGTTGCCATCTGTCGCCTCCCTCTACTTACTATAACTGGAGCCAAGTTTTAATTTGTACCACAAGCCGTTAAGTATTTAAACATGAGCCAGCATCAGCACCGTATGCACTTGAACCACTCTTTCCTGGTCACATGATGCCCAGCTGGCCTGGGGAAGAGCTGCCATCTTAGCTTGTTTTTTGTTCTTCTTTTTTCTATAGCGGATGTAATGCCAGACGCGAAGTGTAGTATGTGTATGAGTATGTTTACTCGTGTTGTTTTGCGATATTATCATGAAATGCCTTGTGATTATGCCGCTAACCAATTTCCCCATGGTGACAAATTAAGTATCGCTCTCTAAAAATGTTGCATGTAGCGCCAGCTGCTGTCAAGATAAATGATCAATTTATATAAGCGACGGCGATAATTATAGGTCTATTAATGTAGGCTAGTTTATCACTTTGATATAAGAAAACTGTTGACAAACGTAAATAGGCTATGAAGTACCGCTGTCATTTCCCTTCAGCATGTGACCATCGTGAGAAAAGATGAGAAAGATACCTGATTGTTAGTGGTCAAACTGAATTATTAACAGGCTAGAGCTGTCAAAAGTGGACCTGGTTCAATTCAAATTAATGCCGCTTTTCCCAAAACAGAAATCACGAATTCCATGTGTTTTTTTTTATCGATTTAACATGGAAAAAAGGTTTTGCATGAGAGCTACCGCACGAGAGCTTGAAGAAGTAGGATCAAATCCAAGTTTCCAAGTCCGTTAATTCCAAAAAGACTGCGGAGTCATTACTCCGCAGTTTGCGTTCAACACTTTATTCGTGAGCTCACACAGGATATCCAAAACAACCACCAGAGTCCTTCCGTGGTCACCTATCAGCTCTCTTACTGCGTCTTAATCCTCCGCGCTCTCCCATGATTGTTCTCCCATTAAAGTGCCATTAAAAGGTCCTCATTCATCGCAAAACACTATGTTAAAGCACACGACAAGGGCGGGGCTCTCGGTTACCTCCAATCATTACCTGTTATTATACAAAAAGGTGTAACCCACAGATTCCTATTGGGTTACAGTTATTCAAATCAAGCCAATCACAAACCGCCTACACCCCCCAACATTTGGTTGGGGGGTGATACCTGGGCAAGATGGGCCCTCGACCTGTTGGTCTGAGGGGTCTCTGTCGTTGGGCTGTGAGACAAGGGAAGGGCCAAATTGTTTGATCAACAAGTGTAGTGGAGGGATAGAGACCGATGTTTGGCAGGGAGGGGGATTAATACTGATGTTTGGCAGGGAGAGGGGGGATTAATAACAGAATGAAGGTAAATACACATAAATCAACTAAAAGTGAGGGTCAGAGACGGGGATCTGTTTTTGGGCTGGAAGACAAAAGAAGGGCCATTTGATGCTAATACCAACCCCTCAGTTGCTCCGTTGATCAATTGCTTTAAGAACAAAAGGGGTGTAGAGACAGACATCTGGCAGGGAGCAGGATGAGAACAGGATGAAGGTGAATACACATCATTTGTTTGATCAACTAACAGTGGGGGTCAGAGACAGTGCTCTGGCAGGGAGGGAGAAAACAGCATGAGGCGAAACTATATCTAACTGTTTAACAATTAATACAATCCTCAACATTCCTCCGTTTGATACCTCAACATCTCACCAATCCAATTAATACAGTCCTCAACAAGCAATCTGAGGAATAGTCCTGTCAGTGGTATGGAAGTATTTCAACCTTAAAGATCCAGTGAACCCACTGTTTCAGCTGGAGTACAAACACTTTGAGAATAAAAGAAAAAAAGCCTTTTGGGTTGAGAGCTCTAGGAAGGAGAGGGTCTTGTTATCCCCATGGTTACGACACACGGCAACTTTGTGACACTTTTTTAGTATCGTTGTTGTGTATGAGCGATTGTTGTATATGAAATGTGCCACACACCTTGGTGTTATACTATACGTGTCCGAGAAGCCTAACCCTCACTCGGACACGTACATAAAAATGGAACCGCTGCTCACGGAGCTTCATCATCCACACACACACCGTAGCGTTATTCTGTAAGTGTCCAGGAAGCATAACCCTCTCTCGGATGCGAACATCAAAATCAACGGCTAACCAGAACGAGCGCCGCACATCAGTAACAGACGAGAGAAGCTCCCGCCAGAGGGCAGCAAGGCGAAAGCGAGTACCTGTTTTTTTTGTGTTTGAATGAAGGGTCTTTCACAACCAACTGTTGTTGTGGACTGTATACAGGGGAAGTAGTTGTTTGCTCTCCATTTGAGTGAGAAGTTGTTTGGCGGCTCACTGGCCATCATGAGAAAAGTGCCTCCATATACTTAATTTGTATTTGTTCAAGAGTAAAACAAAGTATCGGATCTATATCGGCCTCGGCAGATAGCCAAAGCTGCGATATCGAAAGTGAAAAGGTGGTATCGGGACATCTCTAGTTGATTGATATCTTTTGGAAATGACATCATACCGCCCAGCCCTAACGTGTGTGTGTGTGTGTGTGTGTGTGTGTGTGTGTGTGTGTGTGTGTGTGTGTGTGTGTGTGTGTGTGTGTGTGTGTGTGTGTGTGTGTGTGTGTGTGTGTGTGTGTGTGTGTGTGTGTGTGTGTGTGTGTGTGTGTGTTAGGTACCTGTGCCGCGTGGAGGAGATGCGACAGAGCCTGAGGATCATGATCCAGGCGATGAACAAGATGCCCCCCGGGGAGATCAAGGTGGATGACGCCAAGGTGGCCCCGCCCAAGAGATCAGAGATGAAGGTGTGGCCGGTGTTCTATGAGCTTATACTGGTCTTCAACACACAATAAACAGACAGGACCGTCCGTGAAGGACAATAACACTCGTCACATATATCCGACACCTGGATTTAAAACAAGCTTGCACAAAGATAATCTGCAAAGTAACTAAATGGTCAGTCATAGCGATGTCCAACCACCATGTCGTCATCAGAGAAGACGACATGTAGCAGACTGTGGACTTCGACGAGGTGCAACGTGTTGGCCATTCTTGTGTGGAAGATTGTATGCGAGTCTGTCCATCAAAACGCAGGTCACAACGTTGCCGTCTTTTCCACCGTCTCTCTAGATGTCCATGGAGTCTCTGATCCACCACTTCAAACTGTACACAGAGGGCTACCAGGTCCCCCCCGGGGCCACCTACACTGCCGTGGAAGCCCCCAAGGTGGGAGAACCGCCGCCTACACCCCATCCCATCTCCTCCCCCCCCCCATGCCACCCCGCCCCCTCTCTTGCTAGTTCGCGCTACCTTTGCATCTGAAAGGAACCCTTTGGCTATTAATAAGTCATTTACTCGTGGGTAGGGGTGGACAATAAATCAATATTAATATCAATCACGATTCAAGTCTGCCGCGATAACTGTGATTATGTTTTTTTTATTTTTATACATTTCTGATATTTTTGATATTCATTTAACAGCATCAATCACTGACTCTGCGCAGCACCCTGAGTCAGTGCAATGCGTTGAAGCATAATACAATAGGCCACGTCAGTGCGTGATGACGTACAGGCACGCAGTAATTGTATTGGATTCGATCTTTGTTGTATACGGGGAATTGGTTCAACTAGCAATTGTAAGTGCTTTGCACTGGTTCTATGAACATCCTTACTGTACCGACAGCGATATATTGTAAGTCGCTTTGTATAAAAGCGTCTGCTAAATGTAAATGTATTCGGGCTTCAGTCAGAACCAAAAAAGACCCTGTTCACACACTAATTGACTGATGTAATAATTATCGTATCGACTGATATGAAAAAGTATATTGTGATATAGATTTTGACCATATTGTCCAGCCCTACTCATGGGCATACATGGTTGAAAACTATTTATTTTCTTTTTCGATTTACAGCACACCATTGCCATCTGGTTGTGATTTATTTGATTAGAAACAATCAAATAAACTTGCTTATTTATTCATTTCTTTTCTTTTATGGTATTACTGAAGTAAAAAAAAAGTGTGTGTGTGTCTTCATCTCCAGGGAGAGTTTGGTGTGTATCTCGTCTCCGATGGCTCCAGCAGACCCTACCGTTGCAAGATCAAAGCCCCCGGATTCGCCCACTTGGTGTGTACTTTGCATACATTTAAGTACATTTTTTGGGGGGGTGAATGTATGCATTTTCTTTCATCAATATTTGTGTTTTTTTACGTTTTAATGCTGACATTTTTTGATGTGTGAATTCACCCCAAAATATTAACCATTAAAAATAATGATTATTAATAATAATAAAATACAAAAATGCATAGTATAGTTGATAATTAATTCAATTGATTATAGAAAAATTATGTTAGTAATGTACATTTCAGTTGTTAATGTTCATTTTAGGAAGGTCTGTAAGGCGTTCTAGTTACGTTATTAATACAGTGTGTTAGTCATTGGCTTCCGCCCATGTCAAACTACTTTTGTAAGCCTAGACTATTTTGTGTGTGGCGTATTTTACATTAACAAGGGAATGCATGTTCTTCCTCTAGGCTGCCCTCGATAAAATGGCCAAGGGACACATGCTGGCCGACGTTGTGGCCATTATCGGTGAGACATTTTTGGTTCCAGTTTCAGTGAAAACCTCAACATGCTCTGAGCGCCTTGTGGCCTGCTATCTTGTTTAAGTGTGGTGAAGCCTCACAAAACCACGCAACGCCATTCTGTGATGCTTCAACATGCGTCTGTTGTCCTCTTGTTGTCCCAGGTACACAAGACATCGTGTTCGGAGAGGTGGATCGTTGAAATTGCCAGAAACCCAGACAGGATTTCCTCCATGTTAAAGAGCTCCAGATTTCAGGCGCATCCCTCTCTCTCTCTTTAGCTTTCTATCTCTCTCTTATCTATCTCTCACTCTCGGCTATCAGTTTGTCCGAATCCACGTTTCAAAGTAGAGAGAATTTCCGCAAAGGAGTTTCTAGCTCTTACTCAATGTACAACGCCTAAATAAACCCTAATAAATATTTTATGACTGACCTATTAATTGTAACTAATGTTTTTGTTGTTTAACTTCATGAATGTTTAGCCACCAGGATGAGCACCACGGTCTGAATGAGGCCACAATCGAATGTATATAAATAAATAGGTGACGACTGACAGTAAAGCCGGTTGTGTGCTTAATACATACATACTTATGACCTTCTTCTGGTGTGCTGATCAGGGTGGGGGAGTTGTCTGACACGATCTGAGCGAAATGGACATAGAAGTAGAGACCACAACTTCCCCTTGGGGTTTTAAGAGAAGCCAAAAGTGACACATTCTCTAGAAGTCAAACGTAAAAGAGGAAAACAAAGACTTGTTTCATTTCAAGCTCATCCTTTGCCCAGTCAAGCAAACGCAGTCCGTCGATTTGCATAAGAATAAATCATTAAAGTAGAAACTCTTGTTAGTAGTGATGGGGGGCAGTAGACTGTTACTCTCAGCCTTTGTGCTGTGGATGCATTTCTGCAATGTTGGTGAGTATCTGATATGTTTCTGACCATCTGTTATACTTGTGGGTTTGAGTGTCTGATAGATTTGTGATTGATACATGATTGGGTGCCTGATATATTTGTGAGTATCTGATACATTGTGAGTGTCTGATATGTTTGAGTATCCGATATATTTGTGACCTAGTATTTGATGGTATTTGAGAGGGAGTTGCAGATGTTTTATTTGTTTCAACCGGAAACGGTTTGAGAACAAAAAATCAAGTAAACGTCATAAAGTCATCATAGCCACATAAAATCTATTTTCATTGGGTCTATGATTAACTTTAAATTATTCGATTTTTACTGTCTATAATTAAAAACCTTATAGGTATAAGCTATATAGGCATAATTCATAAAAAAAATCGTACTTGATCATTGCTGGCTAAGTAAAGCTTGATAGGTGACGGGAGGCTGTAATGGATTGTTGCGTGCTGTCTTATAACGCACGTTCAAGTTTTGTTCTCGTGTATTGAGTGGTCTACAATGTTGAAGCTTTGAGTAAGACAACGCTATTAAAACAAGTACGGAAAGTTTTAGTTCTATATTTACAATGTAGGGCATGGAAAGCATATGCACTTGAAGGCAAGCCAAAACTTGAGGGGAGATGCGCAACAAAACTACACTTAAAACCCTACAAGGATCATGACTCGGCTCATGTTTGTCTTATGTCAGGCCCCAATATTAAGCCCGTATTGCCTAATAGATGACACATCCCACCCAATATGCAGGTTTTTGTTCTCTATTTGCCACTTATTTTTCTTCACTCAATTACACAATTCTTCGTTATGATAAATGTGTTAAAATGAACCCTAAAACATGCCATTTTTTTGCACCCATTAAAAAATATCCAATAATACAAAAGAATGCATAGACAAATAACTAACTAGCCTTGTGGTTATGTACTGTAGGTTGTCTGTACTGAAGGGTATAAAAAAACTACAAACTACAACTACACATTCTGATTTCCTTGTGCAAGGGGTAACCCTAAACCTAACCTGTACCAACCGTCTGCTGTAATAGAGACTGAAAAGACCTTGCAAGATAGACTGGTAGAACTTGTGTTATTGGATCTGGTCACGCTAGTTAGTGTTGGGCACATTCTACTCTACCAGAGACATGCATAGGGATATTGAACTCTTAATTCCAGCTTAAAAAGAAAACCATACTTAATACCCTTGAGATGGAATGGTTTTGAGAGAAGTAGCACTTGGAAGGTCAAATTTTTTCATTACATTGCAATCGAATTAAATTAAGGCAGAATGGTTAAGGTCCTTAACCGTTCTGCCTTAATTTCATTACATTGCAATCTAATGAAATGAAGGCAGAACGGTTAAGGTGTGCCTTTTGGTGCTTCAGCCCAAAGACAGTGTTTATAGTACTCAAGTCAAGTAAAACCTTTTATTCGCTTATTCCCACAGTCCTACTGTTCATCTATTCAACAACGTGTGCCAACATTTTAGAAAAGTAATGTTGACACTCATATCAACAGCTGGATGTTGTTGGTCGGTTGTCACGGCCACTTGTGTGAAGTGTTTGTCTTAATTTTCAACCAAATATCTGATATCATGTTTCTGTTTCTCCATTAGAAAAGCCTTTAATGGGACTAGCAGCACACTGAAAACACGTTGCCAAACTAGTTTTCTCCCTCTGGCTGGATCCAGTCAAATCATACCTTAACTGTTTTACTTCCCACGGCCCCACCCATGCCAAGAAATGCATGAGCCTTATTCACCTAGCTGCCATCTTGGTTCTTTACGCTATTTGGGTGAGGAAACGGAACGCAGAGTTCCACATTCAGGCCCACTTTGGATACAAGTATCCAACATTTACATATGCATATGCACATCGATGCACGAAGAAAATGATTGCAAAATGAAATTAGGAAGCCTGTAGTAGGGAATGGGCTCTTTGAAAGCCATTTCACGTCATCTTAAAATTGAAAGCTCTTTATGGATTAAAATAGGGCTTTACTACTACTATGACCAACTTACCTAAGATATACAGAATCTGAGTATAAACCGTTTGCATGGCCCTTTTGCTGTTTGGACAGCCAAATATGTGTAGAAACTAAATCTCATGTTTGTTTCTGTGTCACCAAACCCATTTAAAATGGCTTTAAAACCAACTGCAGTCAACCGTCAAAGTGTCTCTCTTCCCCTTCTCCGCTCCTCCATCCCTCCCCCCTCTCCACTGCCCTTCTCTATTTGATCTTCCTCTTCTCATCTTCAATCTTCTGTGGCTGCCACCACAGGAGTCACTTTTGGCTGGTGGGAAATTCAGTACAGTGCTCTCTCATCGCAAAGACTCATTCACACCACCAATTAAGACCCAAGTCAAGGCACATACACACACACACACACACACACACACACACACACACACACACACACAAATAGAATATGAAAAAAAGAATTGATGTGTGTTGGCACTCGTAATCGTATGTCTAGCCTATATCTTATATTTTGCTAAGAGTTGACGTAGAATTGCAGTCAAATGATCTCAACCGTGAGAAATATCTACCTTTACCACAGACCGTTTGGCTCCCCTTTTTTAGTTTTTACTTTGAATAATACTTAGTATATAGTACCCCCTTTTTAGCCAGTAGAGGCCAGTATTATTCTCACACTGCACAATGACTTCATCTGCAGAGGCGCTGACGGAGCCTGAGGTGTGCTATTTGCTGGACGGCATCCTGTTCTTCTACGGGATAATCCTGACTGTGCTCTACTTCAGAATCCGGGTTAGTAGTTTACTGTGCTTCTGTTTAGCTTTTTTTTTTTTTTAATGTTTTTAATTCTTGTTTTTATTGTTGAGGAAAAGAAAGAAAGCTGGGGGGGGGGGGGGGGGGGGGGGGGGGCGGCCCTAATTTGACCCTTTTGCGTGAAAAAGGCCCCAAATAAAATACAAACATATCTAATCATTTTGTTAAGGGACAGATAAAGGTCAGTGCAGCTCAGGTGTACTCTATTCTACTCTATACTCTAAACGTCATCCGGAATGGAAAATGGAAATGTTGAATGTCCCCTAAATATCCCACGTAAACGTTTACCGTAACGAGGTCCTCCCATACACTTCTATTACCAGTCATACACGGTCAATGTAAGCACCCCTAAAATACAGCTGTTTTCTCTCACTTCTCAACCATCGTCAACAGATGAGTCGTTCGAAGCCCCAACCTCCAGTGAAGGGGAAGAAGGTAGAAACACACACATGCGCACACACACACACACACACCACACACACACACACACTGAACTAATGCACACACACACACACACACACACACACACACACACACACACACACACACACACACACACACACACAATGAACTAACACACACACACACACATACTGAACTTGCACACACACACACACACACACACACACACACACACACACACACACACACACACACACTCAAACACAACGAACTAACTCACCATCACTATCACCCTTATCTTTCACACTATCACACATCCGGTGAGCAGGAAAACCAGAAATTAAACTCAACCTCTTACCTCCCATATGTCTCTCCGCCATCATACTGTTTGTTCTGCATGTGTTGGTGGTTCAGCGTTTGGGGATGTATATTTGGATGTCAACTTTTTGTATTTGTGTCCCAAACAGCCAGCGGAAGAAGGTGTCTATTCGGTAAGCGAACACAATCTACGTACACTTTGGGTGGTGGAAGCATGGAGGTGTTGCACAAGACCAGTCTCAGTTCCAATCCCAGCATGGATCGGGTTTCCAGTTTGTGTGTATTTAACATGTGTTAACCTGGGCTTGCTTTCGATTTCAAACACAGGTAGTTTTGGCTTACTGTTTGTGTGTGTGTGTGTGTGTGTGTGTGTGTGTGTGTGTGTGTGTGTGTGTGTGTGTGTGTGTGTGTGTGTGTGTGTGACTGTGACCCTGAAACTGACTGTCTTTGGGTATGCATGAGTGTGAAAGTGTCGATGTCGGTGACACTGTGTGTGTCTGTGAAAAGTGTGTGTGTGACAGCCTGAAACTAACATCATTTTTCCTCCCACCACAGGGCCTGGCCCCTCATGTACCAGACACATATGAGACAGTTGGCATGAAGAAGAATTCCAATATGTGAAACGTTCTTGTCGGTTCTGCTTTGTCAGTTAGTAGGCTGACGAAAAAAACACATGCATAAACAATATTATCCATAGTCATTCTAACAACATAAATGTACAAACTATGTTATCCATAGTCACTCTAACAACATTAATGTATAGCCTGTATTATGCATACTTCTTCATTCTTCTGTGTTGACCCCACCATTCGAAATGTGTCCAGGATGAAATAAGAAGTGGGAAACTACCCGATGCAAATATTCACACACAGCAGGGCAGGCAAAGTTTGGACTGTAGTGCCTTTGTTCGTGTACAACAACACGTGTTGTCGTTGCGTGCGTGCGCCTGGCCACACAGAGACACACAATACAGAGACATCCAATAATAAGGTGTTAACCCGACACCAGATGGGAGACATAGATGGGCTTGCTGCACAATGTCCGATTCAATAGGGGTCGAATAAGTAGGTGATAATCTAGTGGTTATGGTGTTGGACTCCCAGCCGAAAAAAGGTGTTGGGTTTGATCTCTAATGTCCACAGTCAACCTATTGTCTATTTCACACGTTCTAAATTCACTGCATGTCACTTTGGATGAAAGTGTGTGCTAAATAGCAATGGATACAAGAGAAATGTTACACAGTGGTGTAAACTCTCAACTGCTGAAATGTTTTATACTGTGTGTGAATATTTTCAAGGTTTTTTGTTTCTTTCTTTCTTTGGACTGTGGCCAAATGGTACATTTAAAATGGTCATAACTTTGTCTTGACTAAAATATATATTGTACATAGAATATGCAAGTGGCCTTCCATGTTTCCGCTATATTTCTTTAACACATCAAATACAGTATCAGCATCACATGTGTTTGTTATTGCTTTATAAACAGAGTGCAATATATTTCACGTCATTGTCATTAAAGATATAAAGGAGATATGCATGTGTGTGTTTGTGGGGGCTGTGTCTGTCTCAAACCTGTGGTGGGGCGCCATAGCAACTAGCCTTAGAACCTTTACCCGCATCGAGTCTGACCTAACTTCCTGTTTCTGTGTGTGCATCTGATGTACACACTTGAGAACTGTGTTTCTTCAAGGTTATTTGTAGTGCTGATGCCACAGGAAGTCTCATGTGTTTTGGATGGGTTCCAAAACACTACTTTCTGCTTGTCCATCTTACCCTCCCAAACGACTCACTTTTCTAAATGTAATGTCAAACTATCACTTTCGAACTCAATTTTAATTCAATTTAAACTCAAATGTGAAACTATCCTTACACTCTGAAACTAACGCTTTGAAATTTGATGTCAACCAACCCACTCTAACTAAACATCAAACTATCTTTCTTCAACCAAATATCAAGCTCTCTCTCAAAGTGAATATCAAACTAAATTCCTCAAATTAACTATCTAACTTACCCTCTGAAACCCTCAGTGGTGGGAACACTATACGTGATTCCACATCAAAACTGGAATGTGTTGCCTCGCCAAGAAGGTTTTCCTTAATATATAAATATTTTTATCAAATCTGCCCAGTGCCTTGAACAGGCAGCATGCTTCAAACTTGGAACACACTTTAAACAGCTAAACATTTCTGGGGAACTAATTATTAACTGTAAAGCATGCAATCTATAGGGCATCAATGCAGATACATAATTATGATGTAATACGTTTTGTACCCTGAGAAAACTAATCTTATGGGATGGTGTGGCCAGAGTATCAGAAACGTTGTGGCGGAGAGGGTTAAAAATGACATGAGGTCCCACATCACAAAACATACACTAATTAATTTACAAAATGCAATAACGCAAATATATAGTAGGCCTATGTTGCCCTATAACTGGTCTGCAGCCATCACTGGAACCAACTAACTGCACTCACAACCACCTCTACTCCCCCTCCCCCAGCGTCAGGAGCTCGTTTTATACATCGCTTGCCAACTCCCTTGATTGGAACGATCCAATCAGGAATGAGAGTGGGGGTGAAGCTGAATAGACAAAAGTGATGACTAAGTCAAACAATCAATCAAAGGCAATACAAATAATAGAGATAAATAACAGACCTCTGTGATATGTTAGTGAGGTAATATGTTTCGGCACAACCAATGAATAAACTAAATAGTACATCTTCAAGACTATAAATGGTGGCCCAACGCCAGGTGTTCTCCCGTTACACTTCTTCGCGAACAGATGAGAAGTTATTATTATGGTTTATTTTGTTGGCATGATTACGGAAAATGTAAATACCGCATGTTCCATGACATTACTCAAGTAACTCAAAATACTATGGTGTGCTCGTTTCATTACTGGGGCTTCGGTCGAGTGGAAAGTTATGGAGAACGTGTTCACGCCTTGTGATCTCTCTTTCTTATCTCAGAAATGTATCAGACGCCATCTATTGGACAATCTATTCGATTACAATTTGATTTTTATTTTTTAAATTAACAAATAAGAGGACCACATTGATCTCCAACAGATTAATTAGACCAATACTATAGGTTCTAACAATCTGAAGGAAGATACTTTTGATTGAAAACGCTGGCCTGTGTATATATTTAGCCTATCTTTAATAATTAATACTGGACTATCCACAGATAATAGGAGTTTCTACTTTGCATTTTATCCGTCGTTAAAAAACAGGACGACATTCCTGATGTTTTTCTAAGCCTTGCTGGTGCGCCGGAGCATGTAAAGGCTAGAATATAACTGTCGCGCCGCTCAGCCCAAACTGGAAAGGTGACTTTCGCGCGTTTGTGTGTGTGGCTGTGTGTGTGTGTGTGTGTGTGTGTGTGTGTGTGTGTGTGTGTGTGTGTGTGTGTGTGTGTGTGTGTGTGTGTGTGTGTGTGTGTGTGTTTACGAGAGAGGGAGGGAGAGAAAAATCGAGAGGTTGCGACAGGTGTACACCAAACAGGTAGCTGCGCCTTGGGTATTTTTTTTCTTCCACGGGACGAACGTATTCCCCCTGCCCGAGAATAGAACAACAAGTGGCGGAGATTAAAGGATTTAAACATTTTACAAAGGAACAATTGAGTGGTTTTCCCCTTCCATAGCTGGGCTATAGTGCGATTTAAAGGTTTAACGCACGGACAACGCACGGTCGTGAAACCGTAGCGTCCATTGGAACTACTGTCTTTTGGGATGCGTTGCGTTTGTCGCGCTTGATCTTCAGGGTTATTTTAGATTCTTGATTACGTTCGTTTCCTACCCGGTCCGGGCTGACTGTGAGGAGACTGTGCGGATGGTCTGCTAGAACCCCCATGTCCTGGCGGATAGAGCAGTGATCCCACCTTCCAGCACGAACACTCTACACTCAGGACCCAGGTGGAGGATGAAATTGCCGCTAAGAGCGCTTTCTCTCTGTCTTCTGGTCCACTATATTTCTGGTAAGTGGCGTTTCACTTGTTCTTTTTTTTCTTCCCAGAATTTAAGATTGATCTTCGGCTTGTTAGTGTTCTTCTTTGCCTGGAAGTGTGCGTTTGGCTACGGGCCAGTTGATTTTAATGTGAGCCATAACAATAGGGGCGTTTTATTGCATTTCCATCAAGTCTATAACGACCAAAGAGAGGAAGAATGGCGGTTTCATGTCAATGTTTTATTAAAATGCTCATATTGGCTTTTGGTGAACTTTTTTTAAAACGGTAGGATGGAAATGTATTAGGAAAGAAAGGTATTGTGTGACAATTCAGGAAAAACGGGTCGCTGTTGACCTGTCCACACCTGCCTGTGATCCAGGGTACTGTGTGCGTGTAGGTGTGTGTGTGTGTGTGTGTGTGTGTGTGTGTGTGTGTGTGTGTGTGTGTGTGTGTGTGTGTGTGTGTGTGTGTGTGTGTGTGTGTGTGTGTGTGTGTATATAGCGAGGAAACCCCCTATCTGGCCACATGTGTATTCGCCCACCCTGTGTCTCCCTAACCAAAGGGTGAATAGGCCACTAGTCAACAGTAGTTTGTTAGCAGAAAGCAGGTGTCGTTTCGGCCAACAATGTCCCGCATGGGTAAAAGGCGTAGGTCGCTTTAGAGAGCAGGGCGCTGGCGCATCTCAATAATGTCGTACAGGCAGATTCCACGCTAGAGCCCTTAAACCTCAGAGTGACGAACTCTCAAACACACCCACGACGAGGAAAAAGGCGTATTACGCCAGTCCGAGTGGATGGTTCTGTTTGGTAGAAACTGTGTGTCATCAACCAATTGTTTTTCCACATCGACTCGACCCTCCTTTCAAGGTAAAAATAAATCACGGATTTAAATTAACTGATGCTTGACTCCGCCCACTTGGACACAACAGGAGGTTTTTCACCTCTGATTGGACCATTGCTAATTGGATTACGTGTTCATTCATGTTCCTTAAGAGTGACACTCTGTCTAAAATATGTAGTCTAGTCCTTATTAGCGTGTATGATGCCAAGTGCAGTAGTTCAATGACAAATAATAAAGATACGATAAAGATGGATATCAAAGAACAATGATAGATTTCACTAGGGGCCACCCCGTTTTCAACGAAACATATCCAAACTGACTGACCAAATGTCCAAGTTCAGTTGTTTGTGAACTTGCTACATTGTGTAGCTTACATTTAGATTAACACATGCTATTGTGTTGGGTGCATTGTGAAATTAAAAGGTGACACAATTTCATTCGTTTTAAAAATGTACCAACTCTTCTGGCCCTCCATGGGGCCCGACGCACCGTTAGATCATCACTGTTCAACATACATTTGTGAGTCATAGTTAGTCAGTGTATCCACCAGCAGTGACTTTTGATTTGAAATGACACCAACAAAACTGTCTCTGTAGAGAAATATTGCGAATAGCATATAACTAACTATTTAAAAGTCCATTGAACAAGAGGAACATGCCATGTGTGATTCACCAGTGCTTCTAATTGGTTTGTATACACAAACAGAGGCTTAGCAGACTGGCAAAAAATGTGTGGGGGTTAGCTTTGCGCTGCCTGGGACCAGTCTGTTTAAAGGCAACACTTTATGCATGTTTTTAGGTGTGTTTCTCTCTTGCTTTCTCTTTGTTGGCGCAAGGGTGTCTCTATGAGTGTGTGTGTTTCAGTGGGTCTGTTTGGTATGTCTGTGAGTGTGTGTGTTTCTGCATGATTGTGTTTACACATGAGAGTGTGTGTGTGTGTGTATGTGTGTTGTCCATACAAGAGTGAGTGCGTGTGTGTGTATGTGTGAGTGTATATGTGTGTGTGTGTATGTCTATGTGTGTGTGTGAGTGTGTGTGAGTGTGTGTGTGAGTCTGTGTGTGTGTGAGTGTGTGTGTGTGTGAGTGTATGTCTATGTGTGTGTATGAGTGTGTATGTGTGTGTGTGTGTGTGAGTGTGTGTGAGTGTGTGTGAGTCTGTGTGTGTGAGTGTGTGTGTGTGTGTGTGTGAGTGTATGTGTGTGTGTGAGTGTGTATGTATGTGTGTGTGTGTGGGAGTGAGTGTGTGTGTGTGTGAGTGTTGAGCTGAATCTCAGAAGTGAAAAAAAATAAATAAAAAAAAACTACACTTCCCAGAGTGCACCAGGAGCAGCAAACCAGCTGCTTGTCATCTGATCAGAAATTTTACTGATTTAAAGCACCTGTGAAAGCATGGAGGGGCAGTCAGTCAAAAAGAACAAACTGCAGAGAAGGGACTCCAAGTTCACTCGATGGATTCAGACCAAAGACGCCAATGGTGAAGGGCTTAAGTAAAATACTTGAGTTATTTAGAATGTTTAATTTAAATGTTTAAACTAATTTAAGTTAATTGGAATGTTTAATTAAAATGTTAATTTTTTGTTCTGTCCTTTTAAAGGTTTACAACCTAATACAAATGTACTGGTGAATTAACTGGACAGACCAATCAAGTGGAAGCAAACTAAAAATAAAAGAAAGATTGAGTCTGAAATTTGAGTTGTCCCTGTGTCCTTTGGAAACTGAATCAAGAGGAGGACTGTGTGTGTGTGTGTGTGTGTGTGTGTGTGTGTGTGTGTGTGTGTGTGTGTGTGTGTGTGTGTGTGTGTGTGTGTGTGTGTGTGTGTGTGTGTGTGTGTGTGTGTGTGTGTGTGTGTGTGTGTGTGTGTGTGTGTGTGTGTGTGTGTGTGTGTGTGTGTGTGTGTGTGTGTGTGTGTGTGCTCCGCGACAGCTCGTCTTGAGCAACACGTCGGACAAGATGTCTTTGCCTCTTCACTCCCCCAACTCAACAAACGCCTCTTGTCTCTACCGCTCCGACATAACGTGCATGTTTAACCCTCTCTGTTGTGTGTGTGTGTTCACTATTGTTAAAATTCCACCCCCCCCCCCCCCCCCCTCCTCTCTCCCCCGCCACCCCAACCCAATCTTTTCATCTCCTCTAACTCAACGCTCGGAGGGTGATAATGGACATCCTGATAGGACGACAGCAAATTGTTTGGATCGTTTGCTCCATTTTTACTTGCTGTTTAAATGTTGCCATTTTAGTTTCCAGGGTCAGAAGCCATCCCTGTAGCTCACATTAAAATATAAACACCTTTATGGTCCGCGCATATCGTGTGTGATCACCTTATATGTAACTTATATGAACTACTTTATGCAGCAAATTAAATAGATGACTGTGTGTGTGTGTGTGTGTGTGTGTAATAGGTAAATATGTCAATAAGATAAGCTTTATGGATTGTTTCAGAACTTATCATGAAGATGAACCCTTTAATAATAGACAGTAGGCTATTGTAACAGCTCACATATTTCTGTAGAGCCAGGTCAAAGTATTGAGTAAAGAAAGAGTCTATGAAGGCTCTCAGGGTTACAGGTCCAAACAGTGAAATGGTTCAATCTTTACATGTTATGTCTTCCTTGATTTTCATTCTCATCCGGAGTGAGAGAGAAGTGAGAGATAAAAATAAATAAATAAAATAAATATATAATTGAAAATATCACTTCCTCAAATTGTGAAATTCAAAAGAATTGTGAATTCATTTAATTGTTCAATTGGCATTTTAAGTTTCAATAGATCATCGCAAACCTCTGTCAGATGCATGATTAGGAAATCCAATAACTTTACAATTTGTTTATTTTGTACCAACCAAGCTACCCCTTTAGTACTATTTTTCCAAACTAACACGTGGAATTGTTAGTGTTTGTGGAATTTGCTTCATGGCATAATTTGTATGGGTCCTTTATTCAGTACTTTTCACCAAATGGTAAACCATAAACCATAAATGTCTTTCTGAGGTGCAACAAAGACAATGACTTCAAATTGATCACAATGGATCAGCAGGGTAGACAAAATAACAATATATGTATAATATATGTATATATATATATATATATATATATATATATATATATATATGCATATATATATATATACACATTTATATGACATATTTTCTCTTTCTCTTTCCCTTTCTTTCTCTCTCTCTCTCTCTCTCTCTCTCTCTCTCTCCACAGTGGGGAGGGGGGAGTTCCTGGATTCCCCCCCCAACCATGCCATGCGCACGCTGGCCGAGGAGGAGACGGTGCTGCCGTGCCGTTACCGTGACGACCCCGGTGTAAAGTCGGTGGTGGTACAGGTCACATGGTACAAGGAGGCGGCCGACGGCAGCCGTGAGCAAATCATAGCTGCCCACCATAAAGAGGGACAGACAGGTAACCTGACAGACAGACAGACAGACAGACAGGTAACCTGCCAGACAGACAGGCAGACAGACAGGTAACCTGACAGACAGACAGACAGACAGACAGACAGACAGACAGGTAACCTTACAGACAGTCCGACAGACAGACAGGGAACCTGACTGACAGACAGACAGACGGACAGACAGACAGACAGATAACCTGCCAGACAGACAGGCAGACAGACAGGTAACCTGACAGACAGACAGACAGGTAACCTGCCAGACAGACAGGCAGACAGACAGGTAACCTGCCAGACAGACAGTCAACTTGAGAGACAGACAGACAGACAGACAGGTAACCTGACAGACAGACAGTCAACTTGAGAGACAGACAGACAGGTAACCAGATAGACAGACAGACAGACAGTCAGACAGGTCACCTGACAGACAGGTTACCTGACGGACAGATAGGCAACCTGACGGACAGAAGGACAGGTACAGGGGTAACCAGACAGACAGACAGACATACAAATACGCAGGTAGCCTAAAAGATAGACAGACAGACAAGTAATATGACAGACAGACACCCAGAAAGACAGACAGATAGACTTTTACGTTACTCCCTGTCTGGCCTCCTTAAAATCAAATCATGTACTTTTGCATCATCACCACCACTACCACCATTTTGGACCTAAACTTGATCTCTTCTCCCCCCTCTCCCCACCCTCTCACTGCCTCTCCCAGCGTTTGGGCCGTGGTCGGGACGTGTGCGTTTCCGGGGCAGCGAGCCCATGCTGGACTCCACCCTGGTCATCATGAGCACGGAGGTGACGGATGAGGGCCGCTACACCTGCCACATCAGCACCTTTCCCAGCGGCAACTTTGACCAGCAGCTATCACTCACCGTCTGGAGTAAGCACCACCACCCCCCCCACCCCCCCTCCACCAACTGTCATCCACCAACCAATTAAACGGCCACTCGAATCCAACTGCCGAGTGTCACCTGCAGTGCATCTATTATGATGAACGACCATAACTATCAGTGGGTGAGGCTGTGCTTCAGCACTGCATTAACACACTCACCACTGACATTAATACGATCCATCCTAACCTTAGGACCTCAAGAGGAGCCGTCACGCTCGCCTATTTTCTACTTTAACAGAGCGCTGCTTCATACGCTTGTTGATGACATCACTGGTCAAACATGGACACAGAGCTGATGTCACAGATGGCAATTTTTCACAATACACAAATGAAGCAATGCTCTCTTACACAAGAAAATAGCTGAGCGTTGTAGTTCGCCTTCAAGTGTTCTACGTCATCCTGATTATTCCATCCTAACTTAACCAGACCAAACCTGGCCTTTCCACTACTTCATTCATGAACTCAAGTGTCTGCCCTCTAGCTCGTGTGCTGTATGATCCCTAACCCCTACCATCTGCTCAACCCCTCGCCAGCCATCCCCATCTCCTCCCTGGACCCAGTCATCCTGGTGGAGGGCCAGTCCTACCGCCTGGCCGCGTCCTGCCGCTCGGTGGCCCGCCCCCTGCCCATCCTCTCCTGGGACACCGACCTGAACGGTCAATCCACCAACCGCACCTCTGACACCGGCTCTGTCTCGTCCCACTACTCCCTGCACCCCCTGCGGAGCATGAACGGCAAGAAGCTGGACTGTCTGGTCTGGCACCCGTCCCTGGAGAAGCCGCGCAGACTCTCCAACACCGTTGTGGTGCACTGTGAGTTAGCCCTAGCTAGCTTGTTATGTGTGCAAGCTTATTCAGAAGCAAACGTTCTCCACTTAGTGTGCATAGGCTCATCCCGGAGCCCATTCTGAGCTAGCTAGATTACACCGCCTAGCATGTGCAGTCAACAAGTTATTTATGCTGCTTATCGGTGTTGATCACACGTTTCGCTTATTTTAGCTGTTAGCGTAAGCGACCTAGCTTGTACAGGCTCATTCAGGTGCAAACGTTATCTGAGAAACTCATGCTGTTTATGTAAATCGAACTGAGTTAGCTATCTTATACTGTCGTTGTGTAGCTGTCTGCGCTAGCCCCCGAGCTTGTGCAGGTTCGTTCAGGTGCAGAAGTCCTCCATCATATGATGCCACTCATGTTAAACACGAGACCATTTTGACGCATATTGAATAGAGGCGGATAAGCGCATAAAACATTAGCGAAAAAATTTGCTCGGACATGAACTGAATGACTGTTACTGTACACAGCAAAATCACCCAATAGGGAACGTGAAGTTACGTCTCGCCGGGCGCCATCTTGTGAGATAGAGCCAACAGAACAACAAAGCCGGCGACCTCAAAACATGGCGGGTTCACCGTAGCATTCAACACGGTGTGACGTCAACTTCATATTCCCTGTAGCCTTCTACCATATAGGCCTTCTTATTTCCACACTCGTAAACCACATTTATAAAGGAATAAAGGAAAACTTGGGGATTTTTCAACCTGCACCTTATTTTCCGATCATTTTGGGTCCAAGAGACTAACGAGGACTACAATTTCTGAAATAGAAATATGCTGCAGCCGTAATCCGTGAAAACGGGTTGCAATGTTATCCTTTAGGGCAATAGCGCCCGTCAATGTGCGTCCTTTAAAAGTGCTTGTTTTTACCACTGACAGGCTCAAATTGTATTCTTACATAATGGAAAGGATCCCTACAAACTGGTTTTTTTTTTACCGTTCCCTTGATCACGGTTTATTATTGTGTCCAACTAAGTCTCTCTCAATAAGAAGTCTTGCAAGAGTTTAGTCATTGCAGGAAGAGAACGGTGGAATCGTGAGTGAGAGCTGTCGAGAGGAGTTTGTGTTGTAGATGTAGCTGTGTTATCTTAAAGATTTGGGTGAAGGAGAGTTGAGATTGTAATTGGCAATCCTTTGTTATTGTTTGCTGCAAAGTGATTTCAGATCAAGACGTCCTCCTTGAGGGAGACTTGGTTGGACACAATAACAAACAGAGCGGGATCAAGCAAAAGATAAAGAAACAAGTTGTATTTCTCTGTAGGGATCCTTTCCATAATGATACAATAGAATCTGATCATGTCAGTGGCAAAATCAAGCATTTGTTTAGAGGACATACATTAACGGGCAACTGCTGGCTTAAAGGATTACATTGCAGCCCATTTGCAGATTGTGGCTGCAGCATTACGGCTGCAGCACTCTCACTCAGTACTTAGTTCAGCATTAGACCTTTGGACCCACAACGATCGGAAAAATGGGGTCCAGGTTGAAAATTCCCGACGTTTTCCTTTGACACCTGAAAGTAAATTTCCCACAAAACTCATCATTACTCATCCGCCCATATAATCTTTCCACCATGACTCCGATTGACAGAAATATTCCCGGAAATGACTCTACTGTTATTGCAAATCTCTCCCTCTCTCTCCCTCTCTCTCCCCCTCTCTCCCTCCTTCCCCAGACCCTCCCCACGCCGAGGTGTCCGGCTACGGTCAGAACTGGTTCGTCGGCATGGAGATGGCGATGCTTCACTGTGGGAGCGGGGGAAACCCCAAACCTGAGGAATTCACCTGGGCCAGGTGAGTGGAGCGGCCGTGGGGGGGGGGTCTGTGTGTGTGTGTGTGTGTGTGTGTGTGTGTGTGTGTTGACTGTCTAGCGAGGAGAGGAGGCCCTGTGACTAAGTGTCTGGTCTTGACTAATGCCGCATTGCTCTTGTCTGCTGGTGGGTGAGGTTGTTTTTTCATTCCTCTGGCTGTTCCAGTAAGGATTGTTTTTCTTTTTTTCGAGCGTGGTGTTTGTGATCAACAGTGTTGACAGTGTACTAAAGGTCACTTTAGTGTGTGTGCGTGCGTGTGTGTGTGAGAACAACAGGGCCAGGTGAATTTGGCATTAACAGTATTTACTATTACGTTTATCTAAAGAGAACCACTTTAAGTATATTTATAGGAATGTGCGCACGTTTATAAATCTTATCACTGAGCTTCTTAGTTCATATGTTGACAAATCTCCAAATTTGGTTCACCAGTTTTAACCATTATCAAAACCACCTTTGTCAGCAATAAAGTCAACATCGGCATCTGATATTGAGCCAGCATGCGTGGTTTCACATGACCTCTACACAACACAAGATGTATTGTATGGAGGATATGGAGGCGATGTGTTGAACACATCATTCTCATGTCCAATTCAAACAGGATTTGAATGATGCCCCCCCCCTCCCCATAAAAAACATCCTCCTCGTCAGTCGGCCAGGCGGGGTGCGGGTGCAGTGCCTCGGGGCAATCGAGCAGTGTGAGAAAATGGCTTTCATGTCACATGACTCCTGCGGTTCTTCTCACTTTCTTGAGTCACCTGGCGATAGCCAAAGGACCGCTCCGCAGTTGTTCGTTCGTTCGTTCGTTCATTCATTCATTCATTCATTCATTCATTCATTCTCAGGGCGTGGTAGCCCAGGTATATATATATATTCTTGGGGGGGGGGGGGGGGGGGGGGGGGGGGGGGAAGCACCGAAAGCCGCCTTGAAAAGAAAAAAGAAAAGAGTTGGCTCTTCTCCTCACTGTTGATCAGAAGCGACAGTTGAGCCCTGAGGCGAAAATACCGTCGGCTCTGCAGGGTGCTTCCGACGCAAGCCAGGGAGAAGCCCGGTTCAGCTCGGGTTCGAGACGCCATTTTTCTTTTCTTCTTTTCTCTCGTCATTCCCAGTAGCCGTTGAGGTTTGGTGTGGATTTTCGCCACCAGATCTCTGAGATGTTAGTCACACAAGCACAAACAGGATGGGTGTGTGTGTGTAGTGTTTGTGAGCTAAGCTCACCAGACGTACATCGATGCACGCAATCATTCAGCCAGAGGACATGTGAGCACATGCACACACACACACACACACGGCTCATGTGTGTCTGTGACAACACCTGCGTACGGCACGCCAACCTCCGATTGACACTCGCAAGGGGCGCGGGGAAAGTCAGTTGTGTGCTCTTGTTAAACTCACCACGCGCGCATGCACACACACACACACACACACACATACACACACACACACATACACACACACTCTGTGTGACAGTGGGAGAACCGGTTTGCTGAGTCAATGCAAAGGGGGGGTGAAGTAATGGTTGCTGTCAGCGTGTCTTGTTGCAGCTTGTGTGCAGCTTCAGACACAGTAGACAGTTTCACACCAAGGAGGGAGTCGTAGAGGGGAGGGAGGGGGAGGAGTTATTTAATGGGGTGGGGAGGGGGGGGGGGGTTTGGGTGAAAGCTGAAATGATCTTTAGAGATCTGCCTGGAGGAACAGGATGCCAAAGCTGTGGATTTGTTTGCGATGTTATCGGATGAGAATGTTGCCGTGGTACGTGCGGCTGTGTTTTTGTTTTTGTGGAGATAGGTGGCCTGTAGATGTTTGACCCTTGACCCCAATTGAGACATAAACAAACCCCTACAAGTTAGACCTTGCCGTGATGCTGCCTTCCTACTGGAGGTTTCTGAATTGTGGAGTCATTCTTTCCCAGGAAGCTGAACCACCACTCTTTCAACCCATCACATTGTTATGAGCTAATGCTATTTGTTTTACTTGTCTTACATTTACTTGAATCCCTTGTAGAGGGAGTTTGAACTACTATTGATACAGGTCCCTCTGGGTGAACGGAGCCTCCTCAAAGTTACCTTTTGTAATTTGATTACATTAGGTAGAGTTACGTCAGGTATCTTAGACAGCCAACATTACAAACTCTATATCTACATGTACTTTCTCCTCTGTAAATATATGAATATATACTTTGTCAGACTGAAACTACAAACTTCATGTAAAACGTCAAGAAAAAGAGAACGACCAGTTCATTTACAGTCTCCCATTTAACCGTTTGAAACACGGACAAACCAATGGGGAGAAATAAATGATGAATAACCTAACAATTGTTTTCAAATGTTATCCAAACCTTTGGCATCGCCAACACGACAAACTCACGGTGTGTGTGCTTGTGTGTGTGTGTGTGTGTGTGTGTGTAGACTTGGAGGGGTCCTCCCACAGGGAGTCATTCCTCACCCCAACGGCACGCTGGAGTTCGGGCGTCCGCTGAGCGCGGGGGATGCGGGGGTCTACCAGTGTGTGGTCAAGAACGCTGTGGACAGCAGCAAGGCGGACGTAGAGGTGAAGGTGCTCGGTAGGTGTTATAGTGTGTGTGTGTGTGTGTGTGTGTGTGCGTGTGTGTGCGTGCGTGTTTTGTGTGGGTGTGGGTGTGTGTTTTTGTCTGCCTGGTTCCTTTAATTGCTCAATGTTCTGCTCTTCTTATAAGTTGGCCCCCGAAGACGTTAGGAATAAACAAACATTATGCACCTGACTCTCTATGTTCAGCCTTCAAGGCATTATGTTTGTGAGCAGGACCTTTCTCTCCCTCCCCCTCTCTCTGTCTCTCTCTCTCTCTCTCACTCCCTCCGTCTCTCCTCCCTCCCTCCCTCCTTCCCTTGCATGACAAAAGCCGATAAAAACAACAATGACATTGTCACAATTAAATAAAACATCTCTCCCTCCCCCTCTCTCTTGCCGTCCTCCCCCACTCCTCCTCTCCACCCCCCCCCCCCCCCCCCCCCCCCCCCCCCCCCCCCCCCCCCCCCCACCCCCCCCCCAGCAGAGGAGCCCGAGAAGGAGGCGCCGCCGGACAACCTGCTCCTGATGGGCGTGGGCGGCGCGGCGGGCGGCCTGCTCCTGCTGATGCTCGTGGTCATCGTCAGCGTGACGTGCCACCACAAGCGGCGCAACAAGAATCTGGAGCGCCAGCTCACGGTGAAGGAGTACGTCCCTACGACGGAGGGTCCCGTCGCTCTCACACTCTGTCAAACGTTTTGTCACGGCCCCTCGGGGATCCCTTCAGTGTGTAGAAACTCATCGATAAGAGCACATGCCCGTCTTAGGTGGTGTCTGTTAGGTGGTGGTGAATGTCATGAGCTGTATACATATATGAACCAGATATTTCTGTTCTTTATTATTTTTTATTTCTGAAGCGTTATGATAACAGAAAATGTTATGTGCACTTGATGCTTGAATGGCTTTAACGATGAATAGATTATTAGAATTAGATTTGATTAACTAAGAACATTTGAAAGGTCTGCTGTGCAGAAGAACGGGTTGCCTAATGATTTAAACCCACAAGCAAAACCAGAAGCAGCTACTTGGTGTGGTTGATATTACCTGCAGATGTGGATAGGGTTGAAACGGTGTGTGGGGAGGCAGATGCAAGTGGAGTCAGACCTAAAAATGGGATCACATGACATTGATTTGGTTATATATTGTAGTATAAACCACAGGTTTTTCACATACTTAAATCTTCTTAGAATTTTCCCATGCTTATATTTTATTCTAGAATGGGAGCAACTGAAACGTGTCCCCATTTCCCCTCGGGGATTGATTAAATATTTCTGATTCCAATTAAAGGTTAGAATCCACTGGTCTAACCTAACTAGGTTCACTGATGCTACGCCTTTCTAAAGCTGAGAATCATTTCCACCCTTCTAGTCCACTAACGAATGCCACCCATGTTATTCTTGGTTGCAGTAACGAAATCAGCAACCTTGTTCGCCAAGCCTCCTTCCGGAGAGTCAACGCGGACCAAATGGATTCCATAGAACGGGTAAACGCCGCGCCGTTCCCCCATCTAGACAACATAGCGTCTGTCCGTGTGTGTGTGTGTGTGTGTGTGTGTGTGTGTCTCTTTCTCTTTTCCTTCTGGCAGCTCACCATCTTCTCTTGTTTGTTTTGTATTTATTTCAGATGACAGAGAAAAACTCCCTGAGGGTTGAAGGGACGATTCGTGCCAGCCTGTCATCCCTCGGGGTCAGTATACCGACAGTCACATGTGTGCATGTTGAGGGTCTGGGTGTGTGTGTGTGGGGGGGGGGGGGGGGGGGGGGGGGGGGGGGGGGGGAGAGAGACTTTGCTATCTGCTTGGTGTTAAGTTCAACAGACAACCTTTTCACATGTGACACACCTCTTTCCAAAACATTTTGCCGAATTGACTAGATTTCATTGTGGGAAATACTTACTTTGAAGTAAGAAAAAGTACTTTAACAATAATACCAGCCACAGGAAACCCACAACAGCAGGTCCAATCCCAGCCAATCCCAGCCAATCCCACTTCCTGTTTATCTCAAAGATCTTCCCCATCCTGTAATGAGTGTGTGTCATGGAACGTCATGCAACGCCATGGAAACCGGTGATATAAGTCAGCGCGGCAGGGATTCAGTGGGTTCAAACAGGCAAACTGAAAGTCAGAGATTTTGTCAGAGTTCTTAATTATTGTTCATTATACGATCTTGATATTTCCATGCAGAGCCATCTGTAGCCCAACCGACCTAACCTGCCCTTGTTGGCTAGGGGCAAAAAATGTGTGATGCAATAGGTTGTGAAACACAGTCCTTGCCATGATGTTCACTTCAACATCCTCTACCCACTGTTCACTTCCTTTTTATTCAGACCCTTTGTTTTGCATTTCTTAACATTTCATTTTTCGTCCAAGACACCAAGCCTATACACTCCACTCAGATTCCTGAGCTGACACAGTGAGGTGAGGTTTCCATTAGGGAAAGATGAAAAATTAGGGCAGTGCTTTACTTCTTACATTAGAGAAAACAAACACCGTACAGTATCACATCCACTTCTGTGGGCAAAATATCTTTCCTTACTAATGTAGCATTAGGGTTGGTTACAAACACAGTTTCACATCTGCAAAATATCTTTCCTTACTAATGTAGCATTGGGGTTGGTTACAAACACAGTTTCACATCTGCAAAATATCTTTCCTTACTAAAGTAGCATTGGGGTTAGTTACAAATACAGTTTCACATCTGCAAAATACCTTTCCTTACTAATGTAGCATTAGGGTTGGTAACAAATATAGTTTCACATCTGCAAAATACCTTTCCTTACTAATGTAGCATTAGGGTTGGTAACAAATACAGTTGCACATCTGCAAAATACCTTTCCTTACTAATGTAGCATTAGCTACATTGCTACACCCCTTTTCTTCCCCTCCACATCCCATTCTCCGTCCTCTAACCCGTCTCTCCTACTATGCTTTGCAGGATCAAGCCCTCAGTCGGGACAGTCGCTCCACCCTGTCGGGTGGGTGGGTAGGTGGTGGAGGAGGGGGCGGAGGGATAGGGCTGGACCACCTGGGACGTCCGGCGCTGAACAACGGGTCACGGCGCGGGGGGGGCAGGACACTGGAACGGGACGAGGAGAAGAGACTCCGCGTAGAGTCCTTTGCCAGGAACAGCACCATGTCGCTGGTGAGTTGACCACAAATGGGTACACACACGAATGTGCACACACATACACACACACACGCACACACACACACACACACGAATGTGCACATACACAGACGAATGTGCACACACACACATGAATGTGCACACACACACATGCATGTTCCTGCTCCCACACGCGTGAAGTTTGTGTGTGTGTGTGTGTGCGTGTGTTATGCATTTGTTCTCACATGCTCCTGAGCATGCAACAATCTTTTGTCACACTTTTTCCCTTTTTATTTTTTAACTATCCCGCTGTTCATACTGTTTTCAGTAACAGTTCAGTTTCTATTTTCAATAACAACCAAATCATACAAACCAAAATGGTATAAGCTACGAAGAATTCCAAGTGCAGCACACCGAGTTACTGAAACGATGTAGGCCTACGTTATACATATTAAGTTATGTATCATCTACGATAAGACACATTATGCAACAATTCATGGATACGCACACAGAGGGCTGCGATCAACTTTGCTAGCTGACCTCCCTACCTTTTCGGTCACGGTGTCTCCAGCAGGACAAACGGATGCACCCTCCCCTCCTCCCGTCCCCCATCCCGGTGCTCAACTCCACGGAGATCCTGCGCGCCCGCCACAGCAACAGCCAGGCCCTCACCCCCGACGACGGAGGTGGCAGGGTCGCCAATGGCAACCGCATCCAGCAGCACTCGCCGCTCGGCTGCGGCTACCCGACCCCGGCCGACGAGGAAGACGAGGAGGATGAGGGTCTGGGCGGCCTCACGTGTCCGGAGAACCAGAGCCGGCTGGCGCACGGCGATGGCGACCCTGACGAAGGCGACCCCGACGACTACGATCCCTACAGCAGCGAGACCAACAGCTCACTGCTGATAGACGCCCAGCACGTCCACTTCCAGCAGCAGCCACACCACCACCTGGCCAACGGGACGCTGAGACCCAAGAGCCGGTCTCCCCTCCCTAACCCCCATGCCTCTCTCATCCACAAGGCCCAGATAGTTTAGCGGGGGGACTAGGGGACTAGGGGACCAGGGTAGACTGATTCTGAGCTCTGATTGGACCTCAGATAAACTGATGTGTTTTGACTCTTACATTTCGGTGCCAATAAGACTGAGATTAACCGTTGAATGTATTCCGACCAGTCCGTGGGTTGGCTATGCAATACCTGAACCTGGAACACACTGGGCATTGTTTGTTAATGCTGTTCTAGGTGTCACTCTGTGCTCTCTTGGTTCTAAGTTGATGGACAACTGAGAAGACAGGACAGGTAACCCAGGGGCCCCTGACTGCCAGGGGGTCAATAGGCCCCAGCTATGTTCTGTGGTTATTTAATGAATTGCAAATCTGTTTGGTATAAAGGATGCAGCCTTTACAGCACAATATCAACTAACATGATATAAGCCATAAGCCTGCTATTTTCTTTTTTATAGAAAATGTATCTTATATATTTCCCTACCTGGAAGATCCTGTCACTGAGGGGTTCTCTAGTGTTTAGGGTGTTCAAATCCCTGTTGAGCAGGTCCTAGGTTCGATTCCCAAAGTCCACAGTCTACTTGTAGACATCCTTCAGCAGTATGCCCTAACTACCTGCTCCTTTATTAATTTGATGATTTATTGAAGATAAAAGTGTCTACTTAATATAAATATAAATACTTCCATTCAAACTAATTTGGCCCTTTGGACATTTCTTCAGTGAACATGTTTAAAAATATTTGAAAATACTTATACTCTCTTATGTATGTGATTTGTTCTTGTCTCACTTCTCATAAATTACTTTAGAAAACGAAAGTACCTGTCTAGCACTCTAACCATGCACAATTATTTAGGGTATCAGTTGATATTGTGCTACTACCACGGTGAATATACTTTCAACAAATGCATGTGACTCACTTACTAGCACTACAAACAAAGAGCTCCAGCGTTTTGATAGTGAGCGTATAGGAGACCAAGGGTAGATTTTACCACCTTCTAGTGGTGTAACCTGGTCATGCATAAAGTCCATGGTGGGAGCTAAAATCCGAAACATACCTCTGTTATTCGTCCTCTCGGCCTGTTATATCTTCTGGGACGTCTTCACACTGCACTGAGAAATGTACACTCATGATGTATTCCTCTTATTCATAATATTACGCCATATCGTATCAATGTTGCAACAACTATAGGCCTACCTATATTCTGTACTGAATAAGAACGGATCTTCCCCAATTGAAATAGCCACATATTGTTATGTTATGGATGGTTTATTTGTGGTGGCTATCATGTTGTTACAGGTGCTTGTGGTGTATTGGATTTTTAATGAGTCAGCTTTACCAGGAAATGTGTCTTTAGAACAGTGGAAGGCTGTGACGACATCACCCCCGTGCCTGAACATTCATCATATTTCCTTAGACATACTGCAATAAACACTGGACGAGTTGAGTCTGAAGAGGATCTGGAGAGGATTGTATTGAGACACCAAAGAAACACAAAATATTGACATGATGCATGCCCATAGGCCTGTCTAACATTGTGGGAGTTTTTTTTATTACATTTTTACCACCTACTGCCTTGACGTGGTGAGTCTAACAGCAGATATCTTTGCCTCAGGGCAAATATGAAGTATTATTGTGTTTCACAAACATTTTGAGATGTTTTTATTAAGTGTTATCTGTCTAATCTTTTTTTTTTGGGACTAAGTGATGTTGGAATAGCTCGTAAGCAATTGAATGCATAGCGGAGAGGTCACTGATGTATAATAACAGTGACTTCTTTCGTATAAAGTAAAAAGAATGGGACATTTGCACTTTGCCGATGTGCGGTATTTGTGGTCAACTGTGCCCTCTAATGTACATAGTGTGAAAGTGCAGCGCAAACGTTTTTATTCCACTGTGATCTTGAAACATCGTTTCTCGCTTTTTAAAGCCATATTTTAAAGGGGTTTGTATGGGTGTCTGAATGTAAGCCTGTTGCTTGGTAAAAAAAAAAAAAGTGGAAATAAAGTTCCATATTTGTATTGTATTGTACAGTACATGTTGGATTACCGACTACAACATAACTGTGAGTGGGTGTGTCGCAAATCTATTGAGGGATACACACACGTTTGTCTCACAGCAGTATGCAAGAACAGAGTGAATAAAATGTTTGTTTTACTGTATGTGCAACACCTACACATTTACAAGTTATACAACTGCAAGATAAATTAATTTAATTGTTCTTAAAAGAACCCTTTCAGTTTGTCAGGCAGTTTCGATTTTCAAGGTTTTCTTTTTATTTATTGACAATTTTTAGTAGACCAAATAATGTGTTAAGTAAGCAACTCAAATAGGAGCCCTAACAAAAAGAAAAATGTTTAAAATAGTTTATGTAGCATAAAGTTACTTTAAATATGTATTTGAATTGGCACTAGCTGAACGACAACAGCATGCATTATGGAGCCACAAGATAGATGTATGAACAAAAATAAAATTCAGAAGCTGTCAGTTCAAACCAACATCTTCCAACAATTAATAGATAAAGTAATTTCTGATGTTTAAATGGCACTTATTTACCATTTAAATAACTTTAAATGGTAAATATCCCAAAGTAGGTTTAAACATTTGCGATGGTGCGCTAGAGTTCCCGTTTTGTGATTCCACTTGAAGCAGAAAATTGTTGCAAGGACTTCAATTTAATCAATAACCCATAAATAATTGATGAAACGTTACTGATACTTTTTTTGGGGGGAAGACTTCGAGATTTGACCCGGAAGTGTAGAGTGATGTGGGGTCAGGCCCGGGAGGAGGAAACAGACATCGACAGTTAAGATGGCGGAGGAGAAGCAGGAATCATCACAGGGAGAGATGGAAGGTAAGAAAAACACCGCGACAGCTCCGCATATTACTTACAACCCACACGAGTGTTCCTGCACAGGCGCCCCGTATCCGAGCGCAGGGTTGCCGTCACGTGGTGACGGTTGTTCCTGCCGTTACATTTATAGTCGAGTCGTATTTATTTGTGAGGGGGTGGACGGCCCGGACCTTGCGGCAGCCAGTAACCTCGTTCCTAGGCTTTCTCGTCTCACGACGGAACGCCGGGACCGGGATGATTTAAATTAGCGTTATTTGCAAGAGAAGGGGCGGGACTTTCAGGTACATAAGTGGCGAGAGAGAGAAAGGGAGTGACTTTCGATGGAGTGAATCCGTTTCCGTTACTTATTTCGGATATTGCTTTGGCATAGTTTTCGTCAAAACTCTATGTATTCTGTTTGCTGTCGTCCGGGGACTTTTAACTGGCGTACACTGGTCATAGGAACCAAGTGACCGGAAATGATGTTTCGGTAGAACGGAAAAACGCTACAGTTCAGGATCCTCTCTCAGCCTAGCGGCAACCCCTATAAGAGCTACACAAAGAACACTGAATAATCCTCCGAAGAGCAGCCGTTGATAAAGACAGTCGCGTCTTCTTATATTTCTTACGCGTTTTTGTGATATAATGTGAAACTTTTAAAAGAAGGGATTGGTTTGAATACAATGTCAACAGTGAACGCTTGTTTTTGTTGTCAGGAGTGTCTTTACATACGGCCAGATATATAAACAAATTATAATCGGAAAAGATCAACAGTACACGATCAGGGACGTTATTCGTGAAAACGGAACACGTACACACCCTAATACATGCCAGCAATGACCACCATAGTGTCCTTTAAAGGGCAGCTTCTTTTAGGCATAATTTGAGATACAGTTCAAACAACATAAGTGTTGACATCAACTGCAATTTTCGGATTGATTACATTTATAAAGAATTTGGGATACGAGGTATCAGCCAAAGCAGGGTTGGCTTCAGAGATATCAATGTTTTGACTCATAAAGTATCTTTTTGTGGTCTCACATGGATCGCTGTCAGAATTTGAGTGTCCCATATCCGGTGCACACCCTTGAAATACCTTCAGCTCGATCCCGGAGGTCCACCTATTAATATCTCCCTCTCCTCAGGGGTCAACTGCCTTGCGTATGACGAGGCCATTATCGCTCAACAGGACAGAATTCAGCAGGAGGTGAGATTTCTTCATCTTATCTATCATTATGTTACTCATACTGGTACTACATAAAATTAATATGCACATAAAACTCGCACCAATTTTCTTTTTCAAAGCTTGCATAATTATTTTTGTTATTGTTTAACTTCCAACCAAAGGGATTTGTTCTCTGCAAAGTACCCTCTGTCTAGCATTCAGCAAGGATACATGTATGATCAACATGAATGGTAAAGGTCACTGGCTAATTGATGTTGCTTTATTGTCTCATCGATTGTGGTTGATGAATCTGTGAATCTTCCAATAAGGGACACAAGGTCAAAATGACACGAGTGTGATTCCTGAGTCCAACTTTTAAATGTTTTCCTGTGCGTGCGCTGTGGTCCCCAGATCGCCACCAGTAATCCCTTGGTGTCGGACAGACAGGCGCTCACGGTGCTGCAGAATGAGTACGCTCAAGACGACAGTATTTATCAGCTGAAGATCAAGGTCGGTCCCTAACCAATCCGCTAACCTCGCGAAAATCTGTTCCCCATGAGGCTTTAGTTATCTGTAGGGCTGCTGCTAATGACCATTTCGATGGTTTGTCAGCGTAACTACTTAGAGTCAATGTTACTCACTACCAAATAATGACGACCTTATTTCTCTGTATTCTGTATTGTATAAAGAACAATATTATCATTTTCAGCTTCTTGTCGGTTTTCTCATATTCTACGTATTCTGTTTTTTTCCTCCAGGACCTACACAAAAAATACTCGTACATTCGCAAGACGCGGCCAGATGGCAACTGCTTCTACAGAGCGTTCGGTTTCTCGCACCTCGAGTCTCTGCTGGAGGACAGCAAGGAACTACAGAGGTGTCTAGTCTCGTTACGAACTACTAAGACTGGGCAATAACTCAAGATGATCCTTTTATCCTCTTTGAATTAGTATTAGATCGTCATGAAATGAAGATACCAGTTTTTAGGGTAATTTAATTACAATGAGAAGAGGCCCATACAATTATCCTAAGGAGGTTTGAATCATCGGCAAGAACATTAGATGTTAGATCAGAACTAAATCACAAAAGGGTGAATTGTCGCCAAAGCTTCAAATATTTCTAAGTCCTTTCTTATTTAAGTACTAGGCGGACTATTCTCAAGGCATTGCGTTCAACTTTTTTCTTAATTTTGGCAGATGCATAAAAGGGTAAATTATTGCTGAATCCTTTCTGATTTAAATACTACCGATTTGTTATCCTATCCCACTACTGTTTTATTGAAGGTCTAGATGAGGATGTCTGTGATCACTTTATTTGAGGGTCTCCTCGCGTGTATTTGTGTTTATTTGGGTACTATTCGTATTTATTTCGCCAGGTTCAAAGCGGTTGCGTCCAAAAGCAAACTAGACCTGGTCAACGAGGGCTTCACTGAGTTCACCATCGAGGACTTCCACAACACGGTGAGTCCCCTGTTCTGAATTCACGGACCTCCTCCAAACACTGGGAGACATTAAAGAGCCACTGTTTTTTTTTTGTCATGATAGTAAACATAGTAATCTATGCCATTTTATCACTGTTACTGAAATAAGTCCCAAATTTAGAGAAAAAAGGGGTAAAATCCTATGTATTTGCCATTCTCCCCAAAACACACTATCTGAACTTTCCACTCTGATGCGAACGCAGGTGGCGTTCTTTTCGTGACGTCTGAGTGCCTTTTCCAAGGCACTCTGACGTCACGACCAAGGGGCACCGGCGGCGCGGTGTGTGTGGACGTGTGGAGCTCTGTCTGGGCAGCGTTTGACTGCGGTGTGCGCGAGAAAGTTGAGCTTTTCGGACACTTATTGTATAACGCTACAGTGTGTGTGTGTGGAAGGTGAAGCTCCATCTGAGCAGCGATTTATTTAATACCCGCGTCCGAGGGTTAGGCTTCCCGTACACATAATAGTATAACGCTACGGTGTGTGGCGCATTTCATATACATCACTTATTATAACGCTCATAACAGTTACACAACGACGGTACTAAAAATGTATCATAAAGTTGGCGTGGGTCGTAACCATGGGGATAACTCTTTCCTAAAACTCTCAGCCCAAAACACATTTTTTTGAAATCACATAATGTTCGAAATCCATCTGAAACAGTGGGTTGACTGGCTCTTTAAGATGACAAAGGAGGAAAAATACTTGCTCGATCCTTGCTTACTATTGCAACTTAAAGCTTATCCATATTCTACATGATATGTGATGAAAGGTAAAACGTCCCAAGAGCTTGTGGCATGAAAGCAGTGAATGCCAAGTCTATGCGTTAACCCGCTTATTTTTTTAATGTGAATCTATGGTCATTCTGGGTTTGTGGTGATTGTTTTTATTCAAAGAAATTGATCTATAACAGAAAATTCCCAGACTCAATTGCATAATTGAGATTCGATTTTTGAGTAACAAATTGCACCAAATGTTCTAACCTTTACACTAGTGAAGCACATTTGTTTGGGGGGGGGGGGGGCGCTAAAGCATATATAGGGCAGCGACCCCCCCTGGACTATATTAAAGTAAATTAGGCTAATGGTAGCCTATGTTTTCTGTCAAGTTGAATGCAGATGCTTACATGAACGCACGAGAACATCGTAGTCATATTGTCAAAGTTAATTTGTTGGTAGACGTGGTCGGTCATTTAGCGGAGGCGCCTCGCCTATAGACAGCTGTGGGAAACCTTGAAGCCAATTGATTCTTTTCAAGCATTTAAATCACTTAGATGTCGCACAAAATAAGGCGATATTAAGAAATGTATGATATATGAATCGACGATTCAGATGCTACCATGCAGAATTTTAATAGTCATATAACCGTAGTCGCATCTCCCCAAATGAATTCTTAGTAATTTAGCAGACGCTTTTACCCAAAATATGTCGTTAATGAGCAGTTAGGTGTTTATGCATATTCCAGACCTCTAGATTGTGGACGCTGGGTGGTTGGACCCCAGAACCTTGCGTCTTGGAGTCCGCCAGATTACTCTTCTAAAGTCTGATGGCAGACGAGCTCATATCTGGGTGAACGGGGCTTCGTGTTGCCGAATGGTGGATCTGAAGGCGCGTAATTGAATGTTAACAGCAAACACAGACTCGGCCAGCAGTAAAGGTTTCAAACCAACAGCGTGTTGACTGTCCACTGGACAAATTAAATCTCCTTCTGAAAGCTTTATCTTCTTGTGCAAATCAGTTTCTCTTCGGTAGAATACCTCCGTAACGAAACAGGAAGCACTCTGTGCCCTCGCCCACCGGAAGATGTGCTATGACATAGTAGGACTGCTGGATCCCAGATGACCCAACACCCGAACCCACTAGCCCGTTCCCCTCTCTATGCAGTTCATGGACCTGATCGAGCTGTGCGAGAAGCAGCCGGGCCTGAAGGAGCTGCTGGGCTCCTTCAACGACCAGAACGTGTCAGACTACGTGGTGGTGTACCTCCGGCTGCTCACCTCGGGCTACCTGCAGCGCGAGCACGGCTTCTTCCAGCACTTCATCGAGGGCGGCCGCTCGGTCAAGGAGTTCTGCCAGCAGGTCAGGCCGGCTCCGCGACCCCGATTGACTGCTTGCGCTTTCTTTTCCTTTCCAATGTCGTCAAACGCAGAAAACCATCATATTTCGGGGCTGTGTTTGTATGTGAAAACGACCACCGTTGTTGACGTTCTCGTGTCATGATGTCATCGACGGGGGTCGTTTTTGCATTAATTATTGAAAATGGTAAACGGTCTCGGCCAAGAAATGTTATATCTTGGTATCCCTAGTTGTAGCTGAGTAGTTACGTAGTCATAAGAACAATCAGGGTTTGAGTGTTTGTTGCAATATGGGGAAATATATCTGTTTATCATGATATGCTTATGAATTTGAAATGCCATTCTCAATAGTCTCATTGATACAGTAAGGTTTAGGGTTATTTTAAGGTATGCTATCAGACTAAATGTTGGAACATAACACAGACATTGAATAATATGAAAAAGCTTTGGTATCACTTATTCTATTTCTACCTAACAATTTAGCCAAGTGAATACTGAGACAGGTCCTAAAGGAGCAGGTAGGGGTTAGACAGTGAATACAGAGAAAGGTTGTTAAGGAACAGGTAGGTGTTAGAGAGTGAATACAGAGACAGGTCTTAAGGAGCGGGCAAGGGTTAGACAGTGAATACAGAGATATGTCATTAAGGAGCAGGTTAGAGCCTACAGCTTAGAATGTGGACTAGGTGAACCTTTCGGCTGGAAGACAAACACCGTAGCCAACACAGACGTGTTCAAGTTTGAGTCCCAACCGATTCACGGTGTAACCTGTGGTCTGTGTTCCTGTCCCCCCAGGAGGTGGAGCCCATGTCAAAGGAGAGCGACCACATCCACATCATCGCGCTGGCCCAGGCCCTCGACGTGTCCATCCTGGTGGAGTACATGGACCGCGGCGAGGGCGGCACCGTGAACCACCACGTCTTCCCCGAGGGCAGCATCCCACGCATCTTCCTGCTGTACCGGCCCGGCCACTACGACATCCTGTATAAATAACGCCACGGCCCCCCTCCCCACCACCACCACCGCTATCTTCCTCCTCCTATTCCTCTCTACTCTCGTTTTGACACCATCCACCCCCCCCCCCCCCCCCGTCTTTCCTCATCTCCCTCTCTCCCCTTTGTCATCCCCATCACCACCACAGCAGTGGATTACAAACACTTGAGTTGCCACGGCGACTGACATACCCCCCCCCCCCCCCCCCCCTGCCTCACATACGACCTAGGAAGGTGACGCCTATGTGTTTGCGGAAAAGAAGGAACGCAAAAGAAAATCTAAATGCATACTCTCTCCAGCTACCCACCCCACCCCCCATTCCAAAAATGGTAATAAAAATTATTTGAAAATACAAGAAAAGTGACTCCAGGAATTTAGAGATGTACAGGTTTTTTTTTCTTTTGTGGTTGTAAATGTTATCTACTTGCTTTTTATTTTTGGGGATTTTTCTTCCTTTGTTACACTTTTGTCATGCGTTTTATTAAAGGGATTTACATCTTATGTCTGTTTCGTCATGCGTTACACTTGTGTCTTGTGTTTTATTAAAAGGATTTACATCTTATGTGTCGTTTTCTTCATGTTTTGTTCTGCAGCAGACATTTTATGTCTTATCTAATTGCTGTGAAGACTGTCGTCACACCTACCAAGTACCCTAAGTGAAGCTGGTGGAAGGTGATTCAGTTGTATATTATTATTTATATTATATATTATCTCAGAATATACACATTTTCTGGTGCTGAATCAACTGATTCAGCATTTCTTTATCGATATGTCACAATTTTAGACTGCCTCATCACTTATAACGTGTCTCACACAAACATTCTTGTTACCACAATTGGGGCATACCTCTTTTTCGGTAATTTAGTTTAAAGTTGAACCAGCAGGTGGCGCCAGAAGGCCGTGCATTAACAAACATTGTGAATGTCCCATTCATTCATTTCGTTCTGTGAACCCAAGGGCAAGAACAACATGTCACCGCTGTCTGTACTTAACGTGGCTCGCCGGAGTTTGGGGACGTTAACATTAACATCCATATTCGCAAGACAGCATTCCTCCCTTACGGGTAAGTCTCAATCCTTAAAAATAAATTGTAAACGTATTCTTGAACCGCTAACTAGTCAATGCTAACTAGCTAGCAGTATGCGTCAATGTTGACTAGGGGCGATTCTAGGATTTGACCTTAAACGGGGCCCGAGTAGCCCCAAATAAGTTTTAGATATTTTTTTACATCTGCAATGGTTTGTATGGTATGTGGGGCACGTCCAGTACGTTGAGGATTTGATAGGTTATATATGTTATAGGAGAATTTGCCGATTGGTCCTTCTACTCCTTCCAGAACCGAAACCGAGTTTTTTGGGCACCTGTTTTATGTGTAAGAACCAGTTGGAAAATTTAATTGATTACATTAAATTGATAGGACACGCTGTTTTACATAGTTATGCTTTGTGTCTAGCTGACCTAATCGAAAACATGGACAAGAAAGCAACGTGGGATCGATTCTACACAGAGAACAGCAGCAGCAACTTTAAAAACTTCGAGTGGTTCTTTGGTTTCGACTCGGTCCGGGACTTCATCATGCCCCTATTACAACCCCACACCCGCACTGCTAACCCGCTCCACGTCCTGGATATGGGTTGTGGGACCTCTGCTCTGGGACCCAGCATATACGAACACTCCCCCGTCCAAGTGACCGTCACATGTGCCGATATATCCCCAATCGCTGTGCATCTAATGCGCGAACACGTTGGAGCCAAAGTCATTAAACCCCAACACTCACTTTCCGTGCTTGCGTTCCTAGAGCTCGACTGCAGGGAAATGTTTAGACACTTCGGGGCGGACCGTTTGGACCTAATTGTGGACAAGGGCACAACCGATGCCTTGTTGCGGTCGAAGGACGGCAGCGGAAAGGCGAGCCACGTCGTGAAGCAGTGCCTGAAGACGCTGCGCAGCTCCGGGCGCCTGCTCCAGTTTTCTGACGAAGACCCTGACGCCAGGCTGTTGTGGCTTGAGACAGAGGGACGGGAACCCGGGGAGAAGCCGGCGCAAGTCGCGGTACAGGAGGTGGGAAAGCTCCGTGGAGTGCGCTATTATTGCTATCAAGTCACTCCGCACCCTATCGGTGAATTACTGTAATTGTCCGTTTTGTACAGTGTTTTTGTAATAATTACATCATGATGCTCGCTGCTTTGAGCCGTGAGAGTTGCTGGTGTTATTTCCTCAGATAAATGGACGAACAAGATATTTTAATTGAGTTCCGGCTTTGGATACGAATAAACATTGGTGTTTTTTAATTGAAAAAAGAACGGAGGGGTCGAGAAGGACAATAGGGAATAATAAAGTCCTGCAAGTAGGATGGTGCTAATCCGTGCAGGATTTTGGGCTGTTCAATGTGACTCAGCTCCCAGTTCCACTGTCTGTCTTCGATTCAAGGAAGCACGATTTATTTTTAATAAGAAAGAGATACAGAAAAGTTCGAAATTGCAATTTCTTTTGTCGAAATCATTGTACACTGAACAAAGAAATGAAATAAACCACCGCGTGTATAACAAACACTATATACCTTATACACCAATGGGGTGTGGTGTGTGTAAGACACGCCCAAAAATACGCATGTGTAATGAGCGCTTTGTTTTTGTACAGTTGGCAAAATTTGTGAAAAAACAAAAACTTACTACACATAAAACATTTTGTGGACATTATTGAAGGTGCAAAGGGAATGATTTTTTTTTCAAAATAAATTTGTTCAACCCAGCCTTTTACTCCATCTGATGTTACCTATAGTCATATGCACAGCCTTTTTATTTTAAAATGTAGGAAATAACAGAACCAGAAGTGGACAACATTATCTGTTCACTGGAAAACTCTAAAGCAGGAGTGGGGAACCAAAAGGGTCTTGAAACTTTTTGTTTTGAAAGTTGCTTGACTTGTCTTGAAGTAATCCACTTTATCCATCGTGACCAACCTTGGCGGGACTTGAACACAGGACCTCAGTACCCAAGCTGAAGATTAGTAGATAGCTGTAAGCATATTTGCCATTATTTTCACACAATGACTTTATATGTGAAAAACAACCAACCAGATCTCCACTCAGCAGGTCTTACCACTGCACCCCCATGACACTTGCTATTGATGGTTGGATTCTATATTTGACATTATATTCACACAATTACTTGATGTTTGAAAAACAACCAACATAAGCAGGACTTATGCTCTCCAGCACTTTCATCAGCAGATCATACCACTTAAACACTAACTAAGCCATTCTCTTTGGCGACATTTCTGATGTTAAGTGGTAATTTCTCCCATTGCTACAAATGGTCTCCCAGATCGTAACATTCATAATACTGCAAATGCAAGGGCTTTCATCAGTGGGCCATTGGCTCAATCACCATTGTGTTACCTCATTGGCAATAGATAGATACATTAACCAACATGACAGTCTTTGAGATTGCGAATTTAAATTCACACAACATCTTTATGTTAACAAATCGACCAACATTAGAGGGACTTGAACCTGCGTAACAGCGTTCCCCACCATGGCACCAGTACAGCATGAATAATCTGGTGCGAACTTAAATTTAACATTAAACTCACTTGATTTAGCACATTTTCAAAAAGTAAAGAACAGTACTAAATTAAAATGCAACACAATGCAATATTGTGGTTGAGTAAAATCAAAGAACAGTAGTATGGATTTGGTCAAACAGCCATACAATAAACTATACCTAATATACATTATCTGTATACATTTGAATCCATACATTACCATTTGTCTCACTCCATTCTTAATGCTGCATTCTACGTGTAGAGTGTGTGTGTGTGTGTTATCTAACGTGCAGTATGTATGTGTATGTGTGTTACTAATGTGCAGTATTGTGTGTGCAACCAGAATATGGTGGAGTTTGTAGAAAACGATTTGATTGGATTTTTTAATGCATTGTTTATATCTGCCTATATAGTCATACATCTGGGATGAGTTTAGCATCTAATTATTAAAACGTCATATAGTCTAGCTAGCTACCGTGCAGCCGATCTACATGTTTTTGCTTGTAATAGGCTAACCTTATCTACTCCATAACTGTCCAGATGCACTCAGGAAATATCTGCAGAAGCAAGCCCCCAGCTGCTGGAGAAGGGACATCTGATATCCTATCTTCATCACTCTCTGAAGCAGAGTGCCCAGCTTCCCGGGCACTTATAGTATAACGCTACCGTGTGTGTGTGGATAGTGAAGCTCCGTCTGAGCAGAGGTTTAGTGAGGGTTAGGCTTCTCGGACACAAAGTATAACGCCACGATGTGTCGCGCATTTCATACACAACATCGCTCATTATAAGCCTCATACACAACAATGTTTCTAAAAAAGTACCACAAAGTTGCCGTGGGTCGTAACCATGTGGATAACCCCCTTCTTCTTCCTAGAACTGTCAGCCCAAAACAAAAAAATGTAATCTCATATTATTTCTAATTCTAGCTCAAACAGTGGGTTCACTTGCTCTTTAACGTTTGTTTTATTCTCTCTCTCACACACACACACACACACACACACACACACACACACACACATGCTGCTTATATATTCGTTTTTACACAAACCTCAAGTCACTCTTGAACTAACTAGCCATCTAGCCATACTAGTATGTGTTGGAGTGTATCACATCTCACTCGCTCTCTACACCTCACTCTCTACCCCAAATAGTTTTGCACTACGTTGGACGCCCATTAGGTCCAAGCCCCTGATAATCTTTAATACTACCTACGCCCCTGGGGGAGGGGGGGGGGGGCGGGGCGCCAAATCCTAATCTCGCCTAGGGCACCAAAGTGGCTAGAGCCGGCCCTGGTCAAGTATAACGGAGAGTGTCGAGTTGTTGGTTATCCGCTCCTGAGACCCGGGTTCAAGTTCTGGCGATTGGTACTCTCAAAGTAATCCTCTTGTGATTTGTAATGTCAATTATAACTTCCAAACAGGTCATATTCCATGTCTCCATGGAATTCCCTTTTCTAGGTCATGTGAATTTTAATGTCAAGTATAACTCTGACCAGATCGTATCCACTGTCTCGATAGCACGGCCGAGAAAGAGTCCCGAAAAACCTCAAATGTAATTTAAAAAACGTAGTCACTTCATGGATATTGTAATGTCATGTATAACCTATGACCACTGACTGTTGTCCCTATCTCATGGGTGCAGGGGAGAGAGCTGATGGATAACACACTCGAGACATGGGATCAAGTCCAGCCGACGTTCTTCTCCATTCCAGCCTTATGCAGCCTAAGATTTCCATGAAAATGTATGGTGTGAATTTAAACATCTTATTTCTAAGTCATGTGAGCTGTAATGTCAAATATAACCTCTGAACATATCCTAGCAGGCATCTCGGTGGTGCAGCAGAGGGAGCTCTGGCGTCCAGGGTTCAAGTCCCACCGAGGTCACTTGCCATGTAAATTCACTGTGTGAATTTAACAGAAACCTCTTATTTCCAAGTCATGTGAATTGTAAAGTATAACATCCCACCATATGCAGCGGTAAGGGCTGTTGGGGGACACTGTAGGCTCAGGTTCAAATCCCTGCTCATACGGCCACAAAGAAGGAGACACCCCCAACGTGTCTGCAGAACCCCCCCCATCCCCTCCTTCACATGGCCTGGGGGTGTTGCAAAAGAAAAATCCCACTTGACAAAATGTAAGTGTGAGGTGAGATGAAAGGTACTTGCCTTTATTGAAGACCCCCCTCCGTCCCCTGGAAATTCTAACACAAACAAAGGAATAAACCTTGGGGTGTGGAAGAGAGAGGTGTAGCTTTCCTGGAGTCCGACAGACAGGATTCAAAACCGGGTCTCAAGGGCTGACAGCCAAGAGCTCTCTCCGCTCCGCCACCGAGACACACCCCTGCGATATGGTCGGATGTTTTATTTGTCATTACGATTCACATGACATCGTTAGGCTAACAAAATGTTTCCATGGAGATGGATGGACTTGAACCAGGAACTCCAGTGGGCATAACCAACAGCACTATCAGCTGCACAACTGAGACATCATGGAGTAGATGGTTGGAGGTTACATGCAATTAAATTCATGCAACGTTGTTACATTTACAAAATACTTACACCAAGATGCTGACAGCAATGAGGTCGGAGGTTGGGGATCACCGTTTGGTACAGATTGGACAAGAGATTATTTTGGCCCAAAAAAACAAACTACTAGTAGTTTTTTAGCCATTTCTGTTAAGTGCGCCGATATCTTCCCATCTTGCAACCCAGCTTTGGCACAGTTGAACTAATGCTGCCCTCACATGGATTCAGGCAGACAGTAGACGGCAAACCAGATATCATTTTAGCAGATGAGAGCTTGGCCACAGTTGGACGAGGATGATCGTTTGGTGAAGATTGGGGAAGAAAATATTTAGGTTAAAAAAATGTAACATAAGGGGTAGGCCTACCAATGTCGTCATTCCTGCCATTCCTGGTGCTCGGAAATCGGACAAACTTGCGCCCCAGTTTTGCCCCAGTTGAACTAAGACGAAGATTAGTGAAGATTGGGGAAGAAAATATGTGGTAAAATACTTGTATTATCACCATTGCAGATATCTTCCAAACTTGCACCTTTGCTTTGCCACAGTTGCATTAAGACAGGGATGAACATTTTGTTAACATGGAGAAAGAAAATATTTTTTTAATGCTCTCAACTGAACGGTTTGAAAATCAGAGAAATAAATGACATGAATAGACACATAACACATTAATAAAGAAGCAATGTCATTTTGTTTGTGTTTATTTACTTCTAATGTGTTTTGTTTCATCTTTCCACAATATTAGTCACTACTAAGGTTAGATTGAGTTCTCCTCACTCAACTACACAAGAGCTCCAAACCCGGCTTGGTCCCCCTCCCCTCTCCGACATACGGCATCCGAATACTCATCACACTGATTTTCATTAGTTAGGCTACTTCTAATACGCACTTGATTGTAAAAGTATCATTTGGCGGCAAGAAAAAAGAGCGACCAGAGATACAGTGATAAGGTGCAATGTCAAAATGGTCGTCAAATCATAAAATCAGCCATGCACAAAAATGTCATGTAATTATATTGTATCGACAAGTTCTTTTTTGTTGAAAGAAGTTGATTTTCAAGTTATTTGATAAAATGGTTGATACATTACCAGTTGGTAACAGGCTATGTTTCGCATAGTTTCACAGATAAGTGAGTGACAGGCCGTTTTAGTCATATCTGATTTTTAAAGGAAGCTGGGGGGTGGAGGGGCGGGGTGACCAAAGCCCAGGTTTATATCCTCTCATTTAAAAAAACACATCTCTAGCGCTATCTGTACAACATTCAACAACACATTTCTCTTGTATTTTTTGTCTGTTTTCTCTATAATGCAAAACAAAAATAAAAACAACAACAATTATCATTATAAAGAGGATCATTTTTTCCCATCTCAACGGCATTGAATGAATACCACATCAAATTGAAATAAAACTCTAATAAAGGCCTCAATACCAGATAGTACGCGCCACCTTCAAGTGGTAGAGAAAGAGAGATACATAACAGACAGAGTTTGTGATGGAGAATGAGAGAGAGAGAGAGAGAGAGAGAGAGAGAGAGAGAGAGAGAGAGAGAGAGAGAGAGAGAGAGAGAGAGAGAGAGAGAGAGAGAGAGAGAGAAGCAAGCAAGTTGACGGATGTCTAAAATTAAATCAAGACGACAAAACCAAACAGTTGGTAGATGAATGTGCATTTCCTAAGGGTTTAACATTTTAGAGTCGCTATGGACATGTTTTGGCACCTTGTGAAGTTAAATAAAATATTACAATTGTCAGTCTTTAGACTTGGGCTTTGGTTGTTTTCTTTTCTTCCAAAGGTTAGTAAGTAGTAGAATTAGGAATTTAACTCAAAGGGTTTTCCAAACCATTGTTTTAAAAATGCCTAGCTATGCTAGTGGGTATTAAGTGGTCAGGTTTAAAGGCCAAAGAGCCTGATTGGTGAAGACTTATCTTCAATGTAAAAGGTATTTTCACCAAGGAGAACATGGTGTGGGTAAGAACAAAATAAAGGACAATGGGAAAGAGAGAGGGATTAGAAAAAACGGGTAAACGCAGCAGTGATTAGAGAAGAACAGTAGCATGCTAAATGAGGGGGAAGCAGGAGAGGGAGATAAATGGCGAGAGAGATTGAGAGAGATTGAGAGAGAGAGAGAGAGAGAGAGAGAGCATCAAAGAGTGTGTAAAAGATATAGTCTAAGTGCTTTTGGTGAGCGTTTACAATATACACCAGGAAGTGTTTTGAGACAGAAGGCACAGCGGCGTAGACAGCAGTCGTGAAGCAGACACCACTCACGGACGTCTCACCGAGAAACTAAAGTCAACGTAAGGTGCTCTAACCGAGAGAAAAGACAATAGTTAATAATGCACATTTGAAAGAAATAAGTAAACAACAGATATACGTAAGGCGGCGGTCACACTCCTTGGCTACTCCTTCATAACAATTAGGCTGGGAAGTTAGTGAGTGGAGTCAACAACCAAGTCTCACTCGTAATTATGGATAACGATGTCCGCTAAAACATCAGAAACATGCCTTTGAGTCTTGATGATGCTCAACATGCTTTTTATGCATGTGTTGAAATATTGAGTGGCAGTATATTTAAAAGGGTGATAATTGACATTAATAGTGCATTGTCATTACAATTTCAGTCTCTATGAAAAGTAAAAGTACTATTTTTAAATGTATGGATACGACGGTTTGAGCTTCATCGGTTGATTAACTTTGAGTTGATTAGGTGGTTGATGAGGGTCAAACCAGAGCATTTAACTGCTAGCCACCCCCGGAAGTGAGTATTTTCAAAGTAAAAGTTTGGTCTATCGATAAAGACAACAATCAAAACAGAAGAACAATCTACGTTGGGAACTTAAAACTTTGCACAGTGCTCTGTATCGACATTCCGACTAGTCTTAGCTCAAAAACATAAAAATCAATAATAACTATATCATAACCTCTTTTTGTAAGCATCTTGAAATAAAAAATAAAACATTAAAAGTATTTTTCTGCGTTTTTTTCATCTTCGCTTTTTTTTCTTGTTTTTACAAAAGCTACACATATTCTACTGGGAGGCCTATGATTTCTGTTAGTGTTTTTAATGATTTCCCTCCTACCATTGTCTTTTTCTTAAAAAAAAAAAAAAACAAGCGGTTGGGGATTCTACTCGTCTAGATTATACCAAGAGTACGTTTAGTTTGAGTCCTGCACGGGGACATGGATGCACATTTCCAGTCCATCTTGTTCCTTTTGTCAACGTTTCCGTCTCTAAAATGCGCGTCAGTCCATCGTGTTCAAAAGAAAACGTCAGCGAACTCCTTCAGCCGGTCTCCGCTGTTGCATTCGTCGTTTCGTTTCGCTTGGTTTTTGTTTCTCATTTAATGTAGGAATCTTTGTCAACCTCCGCTGCGATGGATATCAAACTGCAAACACGCTTTCAACACGTAATAATTTAGCTCCCATCGCAGGTAGGTGCTACTCCGTTCAGAACATTGTCCTTTTCAGTTTTTCGTTACTCGCATAATTGCTCTAAAAGTTTCACTATTCACAACACTCGAAGAACCATTTCCGTCCAATATACTTATATCTTTTAAAACTGTATATTCAGATAAAACATCCAACCACAGCGTCGACCCGAGAGCAGTCTAGAATCTCCCTCGACGTTGCACGATAACAGCCACTATCACAGCTAGCGAACTAAAAAGAGATCTACACAAACTGCTCGTTCATCTACGCACTTCTTCTCAAACTTCTAGGAACACTTTAGACAAACACAGTCAGGATTTACAGTATAGGTGACTCGGAACAAGAAGGTCATCGTCCTTAATGGCCGCCTCTCTCATGCGGAGAGAATACTGAACAGTAAAGCTGAGGTTGGCTTTTCGAAAGTCACTTGACAAAACATTCCTTAACGATTCTTGTTTTTTTGTTTTCTTTTTCTTTTTTACCACAAGATTTGGGTCCTACCAATCTTGATACATCTGCTGTTTTCCTTCCAACCAATCGTTTGGTCCGTTATGACAGAACAGTGGCTAACTGTCCAGTCGAGAAGGGCATGCTTGTTCACACCTGACTGTGTCACATTCAGTGACACATTTAACAGTACAGCAGTCGACCGTAATAATGAATAATTTATAATAATAACATCAATTATTAGTGTTTGAAATGCTTGTACTACGTGGAAGGGTTGTGGCAAATCAAGCACCATTTACATGTTTGTTGCGGACATTTTCCTTAACTTAATATGAGCCCTCTCGGTGCGAAATTCAATTGGACCTAAAGGAAAGTCTAAAATGTCATGAACTTGAGAATAGGTTTGTGGGAGAGGACAACACTGTCATAACGTGAGTAAATATTTGATGGGAAACTAAACATAAATATTTAGCTTGGCCTTGTTTTACCTCTTCTCCCTAAAAAGGTTGTGAGTATGAACCCTCAGGCAGCACTAATTTCCCCCTATCACTTCTCATCGCGCTTTTACAGTTCCGCCATTTTTCCTTCTTCTTCACTCTTCCGTTCAAAAACCTTAACTTAGTCCGCCACCACCCCACCCTCCTCCCTCATCAAGTGCTCGAATCCCAGCGACGGGGACCCCACCTCCTCTGGAGACCCCCCCACGCTGCTGTCCTCCTCCGGCGGCTCCAGCTCACCCTCCTCCTCTTCCTCCTCCATCTCATCCTCATCTTCATGGCCCTTCATGTTCTCCTCCAGCTCCATTGAGTTGCCGTGGAGCTTCCTGGACATGGAGGACAGGGCGGAGCCCTGCTGGTAGAGGGTTGCGCCCAGTGGCTCCAACTCGGCCTCCGAGAGCCCGTTGTGGGTCTGGTTCATGCCGAGGTGACCCTGGTCGTCGCTGGCGTACCTCCATATCGCCATGGGGTCTGGGTTGATGCGCTGCGGGCGCTTGGCCGGGCCATCTTGGTCCCCCGGCGGGCCGGAGGAGCCTCTCTTGCGCCGGGACTTACTGGTGTGGTTGACCTGCAGGTGCATGGCCATCAGCTCCACCGAGGAGGTGCGGAACGGGCAGAACAAACACTGGTTCAGGGTGTCCGCTGCTGCTCCCGCGACACCACCCGCTCCGCCTTCCTGGAACCCTGGACCTCCGTCCTCCTCCGCTCCTTCTGGACCTGGGGAGGTGCGCCGGGAGAGATCCAGGGGTTCGAACCCGCCCTCGCCCTGCGTGGGTCTGGGAAGTCCGGCACCCTCGCCCCCATTGTCGCCCGTCCCGTTGGGCTGCTGCACCATGCGACTAGTGGTGAGGGGCTTGCGGCGCGACACCTTGGGAGTCTTGGCAGGTGGGGACTCCCTGATCCAGCCCCCTTCCAGCCCTCCCTGGTAGAGCGCCCCCATGACGCCTGACAGGTAGCGGTACTGCGCCTCCACGTCCACATCCCGCAACGCGGCCAGGGCCTTCTGCTGGTCCCGCTGGTCCGGCATCCCCAGGAGCCAGGGCTGCTGCTGCTGGGGGAGCTGCCTGGAGGTCAGGGTGTCCGCGAGGGTCCGGTGCCCTTGGCTATGTCCGGCCCCCTGGTGCCCCTGGTGGTTCTGGGAACGGCCCTGCTTGCCCAGGCCGTCCCTGCGAGGCGTGACCCCGGAGGAAGCCAGGGTGTTGATGATGGTGGGGGAGTTGTTGGAGGAGGCCGAGGAGGAGGAGGTGCAGGAGGAGGAGGAGGTGGAGAGGGCGTTGCGCTGCTCCCGGTGGTGTCTCTGGAGGTGGTACTTGAGGGAGCCGGACTGGGTGCCGGCGTAGTCACAGTGGGGGCACTTGTAGGGTCTCTCACCTGGGAGAAGAGGGAGATAGAGAGACACTGGTGTGAAATTGAGACTCTGAAACTGAACTCACTCCCTTACTCTTAAATGTTACTGTGAGGGTTTGAAGGGATGCCGTTAGTGTCAGGGTTCGATTACAACATTTGTTAGTTACACTTGCATGAAAGGGTTAGTGTAAGTGTATGGGTTAGGGTGAGATGAAAGGGTTAGGGGATACAAAAAAAGGGTAAGTAAGGGTCAGATGAAAGGGTTAGTAAAGGTTAGATGAAGGGGTTAGTAATGGTTACATGACGGGGTTAGTAAGGGTCAGATGAAAGGGTTAGTTAGGGTCCGATGAAAGGGTTAGTAATGGTTACATGACGGGGTTAGTAAGGGTCAGATGAAAGGGTTAGTAAGGGTCAGATGAAAGGGTTAGTAATGGTTACATGACGGGGTTAGTAAGGGTCAGATAAAAGGGTTAGAAAGCTTTAGTAAGGGTCAGCTGAAAGGGTTAATAAGGGTTCCATGAAAGGATTAGTAGAGTTGAGTTAGTTACGATTAGACGTTTAGATGAAATAGTTTAGGATCAAAGTAAGGTTAGGGGTTAGGGTAAGACAAAAGGGTTAGTAAAGGGTTAGATGATGGGATTAGTTAAGATTAGAGGTTTGGGTTTAGATGAGACGGTTAGGATCAGTAGGGTTTAGGGTTAGGAGGTGAGCGTTCGATGAAAGGGTTAGTTAAAATCAAAACAGCAGGATAGACAAAGAAAGCGCTTAGGGACGAGGGTTAATTCAGTTATTACAGTGTACATTTTCAGGTAGGACTTAACATGTAAATGGCAGCAAACCCCAAATGTAGTGCAGTTACTCTAGACTATATTCTACATTGTATTTTAACTAAATGTAATGTAATCTATTCTACTAGGTAGTTAAACTCAAAATAATATTCTGTTCTATTGTGTAGTTAAACTCAAAGTCATATTCTGTTCTACTGGGCTAATTTAGCTTTCAAGGCCTGCAGTTCCACATTTCCACCAGTAGATGGCCTTATTTCACAGAGTATGGGCACAGGTTGTCCAGACAAACCTGGGAGCATTTTTCAGCTATATGAAGAGGAGATAACGTGTTGCATATGAAAATAAAATAGTGCTCTTTATCGGTGAAACAACAAAGTAACTATATTATACAAATATCACTTTATTCATAACAGCAGAGATCTTGACTCCCATCTGTCCACTAAAGTCAACACCAATATTGGAAAACTGGGCAAGATGGATTCTTGAAGGGCTTCAATTGTATTCATACGTTCAAGTGTACCACTGTGCCAAGGAGTAATATTTAAACCTGTTAAATAACGCTCTACTGAAATTTCTTTTCTTCCCACCCCCTTCCAAAGTGAACATGTGGTCGTCGTTTGACAGATTGAAGAGATAGCTCATGGGAAAGGCGTATTGTATGCTACACGACGCACAATAGCGTGACTGTGTAGTGGCAGGTGCCACGGCCTATAGCTAACCGCTAAGCGCTTGTGATGCTCACACTGAATAGCTTTCATTGAATGCCTCCTGGGAAACGCCACGGTAGGCTTCATCAGGCACTAAGATATGCTTTGCTAGCGTTCATCCTATATGTGTTGGGTTTTTATAAATTAATGGTGAAAAAAAAGCCTTCTTTGAAAATGTTTGATTGATGAAAAATTATCCTTATCAGATTTGGCCTTTATTGTTCAGGGATATTACGTGTGAAGAAAGAGCGTTGCCCAGAATTGGAATGTGTAGGAATTTGATATGCAGCCCAACCAATACTGGTATCAGCTATCTGTATCAGACGACACACCCAATCCTCAACATCTAATACCTAAAAAAATCAGTGATGCATCGTGTTGAGTACAATCAGCAATGCTTGTCTTTTCATATGAGACACAAGCGCTACGCTCACGTTTACTTAGCAAAACGACAATAGCGTGGTGACAATATCGTAGCGAATCAAAGATAGCTTAGCATAGTGAGGATAGCTTAGCGTAGCCTCCATAGCTTAACAAAAACAACATAACTTAGAATACTGATGATAGCTTAAGAATTACTTCGCATAGAGACGATAGGTTAGCATAGCTTAACAAAACAACGCTGCAATAGTGACCCAACAGCCCAGTGATAATAGCTTGGCAAAGAGACCATAGCTTAGTGTACGTTAGCAAAGGGACCATATCCTAGAGAAACTCCTATCCCCGTTTGTAGAGCAAACCGAAAACAACAAGGCTGCCTGAAAAAAGAAAGAGGAACACTGGCATCTGGGATGGAAGATTCTATTGGAAGTCTGGTGTGTTGTTGCCTGTGGGCAGTGCCTCACCCGTATGAACCCTCAGGTGAACTTTGAGATGGTGTGAGGATCTGAAGGCTTTACCGCAGTAGGGGCAGTCTTTTACCCCCGAACCCCGCACGCGCTCCCTGGATGCAGAGCCGCCACCACTTGCCACAGAGGAGACCACCGGCAGGCTGTTCTCACCCGCTGGGGGGGGGGGGGGGGGGGGGTACATAGAGTACATGGATGTTACACACATATATATATACATACATATATATATATACATATATACATATACATATACATATACATATATATATATATATATATATATTCTCTGAACATACCTGCTTTGATGTGGCAGTCACTTTTTTGTACGGCTGTGTAAACTACTGTAAAAAAACCATTCTACCATTTAGTCATTTATCAGACGCTTGTACCCAAAGTGACTTCCAGTGAATAAAGATACATGTCATTAAGGAGCAGGTACGGGTTAGAGGGCATCTTGCTCAAGGATGCTTACAGGTAGACTGCAGAGACTGGGGATTGAACCCAGAACCTTTCAGCTGGGAGTCCAACACCATAACCAGGAGAAAATTATAGTTATGGATGCAGTGAAAACATTACATAGTGAGAGGGACTACTACACTGATCCACACAACCATCCCAGAACCATCACATAACCATCACTAGACCATCCCATAACCATCATTATACCATTACATAACCATCAGTATACTATCACACAACCATTACATAATGATCCAATATCATCACATTACCATAACTACACCATGACCATCCCATAACCATCACCTAACCATCCTTTAACATCCACTACAATATCTCATAACATAGCCATAGCCCTTAGCAGCAGTAGCAGTGAGTGGAGAGGCTGGGTTTCTACCGTGGAGGCTGGAGATGGCCGCATGGAATCCTCCGGCTGACCCCGCCTGTCGAGCTCCAGCGCTGGGCGGTTTGGATCGGCCTCCACCTCCTCCTCCTCCTCCACTTCCTCCACCACCACTCCGTCCTGACGCTCTCCCACTTCCACTGCCCTCCTCTCCACCAACCCCACCTCCTCCTCCTTTCTGGGGTCTCTGGACGTGGACACGGGCGTGGACCACCACCTGTTGCAGACTCCGGAAGAGCTTCCCACAGTCGGGGCACTCCCAGGGTCCCCCACCAGCACTGGCCCCCGTGGAAGTCTCCTGCCTGGGGCCCAGCCCTCCCAGGTAGGCCCTGACTTGGTCGACCTCCCCGATTCCGGCGCTCCGACTCGGGGCTTGCTGGCTCTGCTGCTGCTGGCTCCTCTGGTTCTGCTGGTTCTGCTGAGCCTGCTGGGCTGCCAGCAGGCTGCGGGCAACCAGCTGCCACATGGCCACCTGGTCGCCGCCGTCGGCCGCCGCCGCCGCTGCTGCTGTCGTTTCCATGGTAACGCCACCGCTGCCGGGTCGACCTCCCGGGTCGCTGACGCCACCCATCTCGGCCACCTGCGCCACAGCCTGCAGCCGCTCCATGCAGCTTGCCCCGCCCCCGTCCATCGGCAGCCCCAGGTACCCCAGGATGGCGGACTTGCCAGAGCCCGGGACCACCCCTCGACCTCCGTGGTCGCGGTCCGACCTGCCTCTCGCCCCCCGTCCCCCGCCTCCCGCCCCCCTGCGCTGGGCCAGCAGCAGGCTGGAGTAGAGGGCGTTTAGGGACTGACCACTCACGGCGCCCGTGGCGGACGGGTCGAGCCCCGCACCCACGCTCACACCGAGGCCCCCGATGCCAGCCTTCAGGCCCAGCTTGTTGAGGTGCACCTTCATGTGGTTCTTGAGGAACCACGGTTCCTTGAAGCCACGGCCGCAAACCTGGCACTTGTGGTCCAGGGAGTCCTTGTGCTTGCGCATGTGGCCCTTCAGGAACCACGACTGGGTGAAGCGCTGTCCGCACGTGTCGCAGCGGAACGCCGGCAGGGCGGGCATGGCCGGCGCCGCCGTAGCAACCGCCGTCGCGGCCGCCGTCGACTGCGACACTCCGGGGGTGGGCGTCGGTGTGGGGGTGGGCGTTGGGGTGGGTAAGGGTGTGTCGGGGGCGGAGATGACCGGCCGGGAGCTGTAGACGACGGGGGACAGCGGGCGGCAGAGGCCCTGGGGCGGCGCCGGGTGGCACTCCTGCAGGTGCGCGGCGAGGTCGTCCTCCCGGCTGGCGGAGAAGGGGCACAGCGTGCACTTGTAAGGGCTGTGGAGGATGCGCACGTGGCGCGCCAGCTCGGACGCCGTGCGGAACTTGCCCTTGCAGGCGTGGCAGCGGAAGGAGCTGGCGGCTGCGGCCACGGCGCTCGCGGCGGAGGAGGAGGAGTACGGCGAGGTGACGGGGTCCTCCGTCAGCGGGGGGGTGAGGGGTGTGATGTCACCGCCCAGGAGGCAGCTCTTATCGTTCCGTAGGACCTCCGCATCCTCGGTCTCCACCTGGTCGCGGAGGTGCTGGATGAGGGTGGAGGAAGGGGGTCGTTGGTCATGGATCCCCTGGTGGTTCTGGGTAAGGTGGGCTTTGAGGGGCGCTGGCGGGGGGAGCCCGGCGCGGTACAGCGGCGCGGCCCGGCGCTCGCGGTCCAGGCTGTGTGCGCGCGCGTGGAGCGACAGGATGCTCTGGAAGCGGAACCTCTTCCCGCACACCAGGCATGGGAACCTGAGGGCGGGGCCCGGCGAGGATGCGGCTCCGCCCGCCATAGGCGTCACCCTGGTGTTGGTGCCGCTGGAGTCCTTCTGGAAGAGCTGGAGGTCCAGCTCATCGCTGCTGCAGCCCAGGCCTCCAGCACCCCCGCTCTGCCCTGAGGCCAAGGCCAGCTCCAGGGCACCGAAGCCCAGGAGCTGGGGGGCAATGCGGGCCACGTCCGGTGGGGAGCTCTCCTCCGGACCAGGGCTGCAGAGGGCCTCCTGTGCGCCTCTTCCTCCTTCCCCCGGGAAGAGAGCCACGGCTGGGGTGGGAGACAATGGGGGCACCCCCTCCATCTCCATCCCCTCCGCCAGCGGGTCCCCATCATCCTCATCCTCCTCCTCATCATCGTCTTCATCGTCGTTGCCGTGGTGGCGAAGGAGGAGGTGGTCGTCAGGGGGGAAGGAGGTGAAGGGGGAGAGGGGGAAGTAGTGGGCGGTGTCATGGCCCAGCGGGGAGGCTCCGGGGGTGTGCAGGGGCAGGAGGAGCAGGGGGCTGGGGGGCAGGGAGAGGGGGCCCTGCCTGCCAGGGGGGGTGGTGTTGGTGGGGGAGGAGGGAGCCAGGGGGCTGTGGTCCAGGGATGGCAGCGTAGACGGAGAGGGGGGCTGCTCACACGACAGGGCCAACACACACTCTGGAGGGGAATCCATTCTCTGGGGGAGAGAGAGAGAGAGAGAGAGAGAGAGAGAGAGAGAGAGAGAGAGCAGGAGGTTATAGGAAGGTAGGGTGGGATGAGGTGGGGAAGGATGGAGAGGGAGAGAAAGAGGTTGAGACGTGGGGGAAGAAAGAACGAGACGGCCGAGAGAAAGGAAGAGGCAGAGTAGTAGTACATGGCAGAGTAGCAGAAAGAATGAGGGAAAGACAGATATGAAGATAAATACAGAGAGAAAAACAATCCCACATAGACACGCATATAGAGAGATACAGACAGAGAGATACAGACAGAGAGAGACGGATAGATAGGGTTATGTTTTTGCTTTTTGTGCTTTCGCAATATAAATGTACATTTTCCATACCAATAAAGAAACTTGAATCTTGAGATAAGGATAGAGAGAGACACAGAGAGAGAGAGGTCTTCCAGAAGAAGATGAGGTGCAGAGCGATGTATTAGCATGATGTGCATAATAATCTAGCTGCATGCTGACCTTGACCTAGTCTGAGCACACACACACACATGCACACACACGTCAGAGAGTGTGTGTGTGTGTGTGTGTGTGTGTGTGTGTGTGTGTGGAGGCTAAACAGCCGTGTGTGTGTGTGTGTGTGTGTTTGTACCAGCAGTGTGTGTGACGCTGTGCCATTCTTTTCTGTCTTGACTGAGGGGAGAGGATCCAAACGTAGTCCTCTGCAAAAAAACAAAAAACAGACACTAATCACCAAATAATCTGCGACATCTGTTCATAAATAACACAACGCCTGCTAAAGCTAATGCTAATGCTAATGCCAAAGCCTGGACTGCACTCTCTACTGCAACACAATTCAATCAATTAAAAGTAAAAGCATAATTTATGCCCAGCACTTCTCTTTTAAATAAGTGTAATTCCCAATGAAGTCATCAAGATAACGGCTTATGTAATTCATTAACTCGATAAATCACCGCGTTGGTTGTCAATCTCATTAATAACCATGACAATTAATTACTTTAAAAAAATGACAACCAAAAGCACTTCTATATTGACCAGCACAAGCTCTTTCAGCTCACCCTGTTTGTTTGCTTCCTAAAATAGACCACAAGCAACCCTTTCAATCTTATATTTCCTTTCAAATAATCGACCAAAACTGTATTTTAAAATGGAACGACTTCAAAGGGGGGGCTTCTTCTTGAAGTGGAACCCCGCGGAATACATTTGAATACATTCTGTAGTTCCAAATTCTGATTCCGTTGTTCTGAACTCTACTGCTGCGATGGAGCGTAAACTAGTACGCTCAACCCCCCCGCCCCCCCACCATAATCTCTGTTTGATCTCACGTGCACATGCAGGTGTATACAGACCCAGAGACAGCTGCACACCTGTTCCCTCACGTGCACTCTGCTACGTGCGCATCATTAAACACACTGTGTGTGTGTACGGTATGTTATGCGTGTGTTTGTGTATTAGCTAAGCGCGCGCATTAAGCGGGTGTTAAGTGTGTGTGTGTGTGTGTGTAATGGGAGTTAAGGCACCACAGGACGTGCACTGTCCCAAACAGGATGGGAGGGAGTTGTTTGGCCTTCCCTCGCACGCCCTTCCTGTGTACTCATACAGCTCTAACATACACACATAGTCACACATACACACACACACACACGCAGTGTTTTCTGCTGTGTCACAGTCTGCTGAAATGTCATAAAAATGTGTGGATGGTTTTGAGAAGACAGACGTCGTATGAGGGCCTGGGGCTTCAACAAGTAAACATTAACATATTATACCAGCAGCTGCTGCAAACATATGTATCGTCTAAATAACACACGAGGAAACACATTTCTGAGACTTTATGATTCAAAGATTCATTCCAGAGCATATTTTGCGTCCTTGAAGTACTTCCATGAAAGACCGTTAAGTATCTGATTGGCTAGTGCGGGGCGCCAACAGCCTGCCTACTGGCTACGCAGGCCTCGACTGTGTTTCTATTGGTTAAAATGTTGAGCCTGCCCACTCGGACACAATGACACGGTCACAAATATCTTTCTGTAAAAATGGTTGGATTTTTGCGCAAAAGAAAAGAAAACAATTAAGTCAATATTAACAATCAACAATAACGATAATAACACAAAACTATTCATGTAACTGAACAACTGAAGCTGTCACCATGGCAATCGTGAATTTCCTCTTCATTGAATATGTTCTTATAATTTCTTGACTAGAAACCCTAGTATTGATTAACAGGGTGTCCTGCCATTGGAATCAATAACCTTATCAATAGATATTCTAACATACAGGATATGATTCACACAGTAAACCTCACCATCAAAGATACTGTTTGTGTGTGTGTGGGTTTGTGTGAGAGAGAGAGAGAGAGAAAGATAGTGTTTGTGTGTGTGTGTGAGAGAGAAAAATATAGTGTTTGTGTGTGAGGGTTGTGTGTGTGTGTGTGACTGAATAAGTGAGTAAGTCTGGATGAGAGTGAGTGAGTGTGTGTTTGCATGTGTGCATGAAAGAGTGTGTGAGTGTGTGTGATGGTGTTTTCTCATGCGTTGTGTGTGTGTAACATCCACGCCATTGTCTGTGTGTGTGTGTGTGTGTGTGTGTGTCAGAGAGAGATTGAGAACCAATTCTGCTAGGAGAACCGACACATTTGGCAATTTTTCGTCGTCTTTGTCTTTCTGGTCGTTAGGTTCGGCAGGCGATGATGTCGCCCACGACAACCGTAAAAGGTCATCGATTGCCGTGGCGATACAATGGCGGCCTGTGTGCGCAGGTGCTTGTGTAGGAGCCAGAGACTGTCCTCATATGTGTTTGCGTGAAACTGCGTGTTTATGTATGCATGAGTGCGTGCACGTGCACACACGCTGTTGTTTGTGTGTGTGTGTGCGCGCCAGCAGCAATGACAAAGACATTCTCCTGTAGCCAGTTGACATTTTAGCTCAGCGATGACTCATTGGGGTATCACACCATATCAATCTCACACGTGCACGCGCCCGAGCACACGTGCACACACACGTGCGCACGTACGCACTCACTTCACACACACACACACACTTCCTAATCCGCCATTATTGTTTTTCCCTCTTCCGTGTCTTCTTTCCCCCCTCCATTTTTTTTCTTTCTTTCTTTCTCTGATTCATTCTCCTCCCATCCCCCTCTCATTCTCTCCCTCATCCCCTCCCTCCTCTATCCGCTCTATTATTCACTAATTTTCTTTTATTCTCTCTCCCTCTCTCTCTCCCATTCTCTCCCTGTGTCTCTCGCTCCTGCAGTGTTGCCAGTTGGCTGAGAGCCAGGGAATGCTGATATCAGCTGGTAGAACTAGCCCTGCCAACATGGCGAAGTATGGTGAGAGAGAGAGAGAGAGAGAGAGAGAGAGAGAGAGAGAGAGAGAGAGAGAGAGAGAGAGAGAGAGAGAGAGAGAGAGAGACTGCGTTCTGACACTGGACAGTTAAAAAAATTAAAGAGAATTAAAGAGATTAAAGAGAGAGAGAGGACGATTTTGCATTGGTTGCCAACATAGTCGGACATGTTGTTTTTTTTTTGGGGTGAGGGGGGACAGACACAGAGAGAGACAGACAGAGAGAGAGAGAGCGAGAGAGAGAGAGAGAGAAAGAGAGAGAGAGAGAATAGCGCACAGAAAAGCATCTGGATAAAGATCACAATGCAATTTTCTCACGTAAAAAAAGACGTGAGTATTTCCACACCATATATAAGCGAACACACGTGCACGTGCATGTGTGTGTGTGTGTTTTTGCGTGTGTGTGATGACCATTGTCATCTGAATATCAGCATCGCAATTATATGGCCCTCCCTGCTGTCACGGCAACCCAGCATCCTCAAATTAGGATGGATGGACCCTCGAGAGACGAAAGTGTAGAAGAAAGGGAGGAGAGAGGAGAGAGAGGGGAGGAGGAGAGAGGGACTGAGGAAGAGAGAGGAGGAGGAGGAGGAGGAGGAGGAGGAGGAGGAGGAGGAGGAGGAGGAGGAGGAGGAGGAGGAGGAGGAGAGAGACCAGGATAGGGGAGGAGAGAGGAGAGAGAGGGGAGGAGGAGAGAGGGGCCGAGGGAAGAGGAGGCGAGAGAGAGGAGGAGAGGAGGAGGAGAGATCAGGATATGGGAGAAGAGAGGAGGAGAGGAGGAGAAAGGATAGGAAGAGAGCAGAACTGATGGGAAGAGAGGAGAAGCGGAGGGAAGAGAGAAGGAGGAGAAAGGGGGAGAGGAGGGAATAGAAGATGAGTGGGAAGAGAGGGGAGGAGAAGAGAAGGAGACATTTAAATAAAAGGAACATTTTACAAAAATCCTTTACCTTTCTACACTATGTAATAAATAAGATGTGGTTTGATTTGAATAAAGTGTGTGTATGGTGACCTAGATCCCCTCTCCAGCTGGAGCTACATCTGGCCAATGCAAACAGTCCTCCTTCCATATTGTGGACGAACGGAAAACACAAATAAAAACCACAATTTAAAAAATTACAAACCCACAATGGTTGAGCTTGAATCAAACAGGTGGTGCACAGATGGAAACTAAGCATTTTTTTGGACTGTATGTTATAGAGTCAAAAAAATTACAAACGAATATAAACCCAGTAGAAATTAACTGTGTTGTTTTGTAAAAGATGTGGAATTCGTGAAGCAGTGGTGAAGGCAATCAAATCTAAATCTAGATCTGAAGGGTTCAAACCAGGTGTTGAGAACAATCCAGATTTAGCACAAAGATTGGATTACATTCACAGCTCTCTCTCTCTCTCTCTCTCTCTCTCTCTCTCTCTCTCTCTCTCTCTCTCTCTCTCTCTCTCTCTCTCTCTCTCTCTCTCTCTCTCTCTCTCTCTCTCTCTCTCTCTCTCTCTCTCTATATATATATATATATATATATGATGTCATTTAAACAGACATGCGATATGTGACAGATGTCACGGGTCTTCCAAGTTGCAAGCACCACACATTGCAGTCATTGAGCCAAAATACTTGCGCTAAGAAACCACACACAGACACACAGACACACGGACAGACACAGACACACACACACACACACACACACACACACACACAGACACACACGCACACACACACCTCTCAATGGTGGAGTTCGCGGCGCGAGTGTGGACCTGAGCAACTACATTGCAATTAACGTGGCAATTACGAAGTGAAAAGCACGTCGTCATAATGCGATCCAGCCTCCGTGTTGTCATTACCGTAATGTTATCACGGAGTCGGAGTTAAACGAACAACGCTAGTCCGCAATTACCTCCTTCCCGGTTTAGCTCTGATGACAGAAATGTGGGGAAGCCTCCCTTTGGTCTGCACACACACACACGAACACACACACACACACACACACACACACACACACACACACACACACACACACACACACACACGTATATACGAATTGTTTAGACACTACACACACACACACACACACACACACACACACACACACACACACACACACACACACACACACACACACACATTGACTTGTCTGTATGTACTACACACATATTATCTAATCTTAGATTACCATTATATTCAACATTATAACATGGGGCAGGATCGCAGCCTAACCTGTAGGCATCCTAGAGCAATATGACCCCTAAGCCCTACCTGCTCCTTAATGACCTGTCTCTGTATTTACTGTCTAACCCCTACCTGCTCCTTAATGACCTATCTCTGTATTCACTGTCTAACCCCTACCTGCTCCTTCATGACCTGTCTCTGTATTCACTGTGTAACCCCTACCTGCTCCTTAATGACCTGTCTCTGTATTCACTGGCTAACCCCTACCTGCTCCTTAATGACCTGTCTCTGTATTCACTGTCTAACCCCTACCTGCTCCTCCATGACCTGTCTCTGTATTCACTGTGTAACCCCTACCTGCTCCTTAATGACCTGTCTCTGTATTCACTGGCTAACCCCTACCTGCTCCTTCATGACTTCTCTGCATTCACTGTAAGTCACAAAACACTCCCTGGTAAACTCAATCTCATACACAGCTATACTAGGTAGCCACATACATTCTACTTGTTTACATTCTACATGTAATAACTACATAATTACACATAGGCATTGTTCCTCCCTGTCTCAAGACACCCATCCAATGATAAGTCACACATCACCCACATGATCGTATCACGACTACCTACACACAGCCCAGAGCAGTGTATCGCAGCCGGTGTGCCTTGAGCCAAGACGAGGTGTGCCGGGGCATTTTGTGGGATTTTACACATAATCCTGACATAGTTACTGATGTAATTGTTACTATTTATGATCTGATTCATAATTGATTCTTGGGAGTTCTTGTTAAATTTCAATACACATTTGATGAATAAGGCATTCGAGGTTGTATCCATGTGAAGAAGATTGACAATCTGCAGTGTGTGACATATTGCAAAAATTGCTAATAACCTAGTATGTATATATTCCTAGTAATGTTTGACATATTGCTATCGTGCCCTACAACTGTTGTACATCTGGTTGGGATCATGGGGTGACTTAACCCCAAAAGAGGTTGGGAACCACCATAGTAACATTCAACGCCTCTGACCACTGTGTAACCCTCCTCTCCCGCTCTCTTTCCTAACACAACAACCTCTCAGGTCCCCTCCCATGAACTGTGTTCCTGTTATCAGCCTATGACCTTCATGCCCACTGTGTTTTTCTCTCTGGAGCCTCTCCTCAGCGTCCCTGGAAGGAGGAATCCCTCTCCTGTGATCCTTCTCAGGGCTTCTCCCTTGATCATTCGGGGAGTTTTTCCTTTAAGTCCTTTAGAGGGCTTAGGGTTAGGGGGGTGTGGTATAATGTGGCCTTTTGAGACCGTAGCTGTGATTAACTGCTATACAAATAAAGAGGAGCACCTTTAGGATGTCTAATAATATATACTGCTTATATATAATTATGTGTACAAACCTTCTCACACACACACACAAACAAGCGCATTCATATGTGTTCGTATGCACACACACACACACACACACACACACACACACGTAAATCCAATTACAAACACATATACACCCACACCTACAGGCATTTAACCACACAGACAGATAAGTAGTCGCTATGATAATAAGCACAAATAAAAAGTTGAGGCAAGTCCCCATTCATTCCACTTCCTGGTTCTCGAGAGACTTAAGCCGTCCAATGAGCACCAACATTGTGAGGACTCGCACAGGTCCCCACATGTAAACGCCAGGGCGTCAACTGCTTGTGTTTTGATGTAATGCTGTGAAGAGGTGTGCGCGTGTGCGGGCTGGCCGGAGGTGGGCGGACGTACGCTCCAGCGCCACGCGCCCTAGGTGTGAGGCCCTGGGCTACAGGGATGAATATAAACGCCAGCCAGTTTGTTTTCCCCATGTCTGTGGGTAACGGCGAGTCGTACAGTAAGCGCCTGTGTGCGGTGTTTGCTTGAGCGCGTTTGTGTACCAGTTTCTCCGTGCATGCGGCCGTGCGTGCATGTGCATGTGTGTGTGTGTGTGCGCGCGTGTGTGTGTGTGTGTGTGTGTGTGTGTGTGTGTGTGTGTGTGTGTGTGTGTGTGTGTGTGTGTGTGTGTGTGTGTGTGTGTGTGTGTGTGTGTGTGTGTGTGTGTGTGTGTGTGTGTGTGTGTGCGTGCGTGCACTTACTATTTATAAATAGCCATGTGTATGGGCTCTGTGTTTGGGCGGACTGCTACGCTGCATCTCTACTCCATGTGTTTGTTTATAAGATTCAGACGATGTACAGATGTGGGCAAATAGTGTGCGTGTTTGTAGCAATCAGGATTCAACTGCACATTCCAGGTTGTGTGTGTCAATGTAGCTGAATGTTGAAATATATAATGCATGTGAGAGAGTGTGCATGTGTGTGTGTGGGATTCAGTTTACTCTCTGTTGGACTTTGTCAAGTCGAGTGTGTGCGTGTGTGTATGTGCATGCATAATGTATACTTATTCTTATACTTATGTGGAGTCCTGTGTGACACACGGTCACACAGGAGTCATCCTGAGGCAGAGCGCCACAATGGAAAACGTCAAAGTGAATAGACTTTAACTACAGAGACACTAACTATAGAGAGAACAAGAGATAAGAGGATGAACCGATAAAGTGACATTTATAGACTATATATAGTCTTGAGAGAGAGAGAGAGAGAGAGAGAGAGAGAGAGAGAGAGAGAGAGAGAGAGAGAGAGAGAGAGAGAGAGAGACAGAGAGAGAGAGAGAGAGAGAGAGAGCGAGAGCGAGAGAGAGAGAGAGAGACAGAGACAGAGAGAGAGAGAGAGACAGAGAAACAGACATAGACAGAGAGATAGATATAGAATGAGAGAGAGGGGGAGAGTTTGAGGCAGAATAAGTCTAGCCCCTGGGTTCTTTACGCTACTAATTCAACCAGTGTGTGGTTTTAATAACACGCTGGCGGTCACGCTGCAAAATCTCTCCCTCTCTCAGGCACACATAACTACTTCCTCCTCTTCACCTTTCCCTGAACCTACCCTCCTCCTCCTCCCAGCCCACCCCCCCGTCTTCCCACATTCCCTTGTTTCGACACCCTCCTCTCAAACCACCACCACCCACACTCCTCCTCCTCTTCCTCTTCGTCTTAAGAGCGGTGCCCATGACTTTACCTTACACATAACTGTCATTTCTGCCTTTGTTTTGTGCAAACATTACACAGTCTGTCTGCTTCCCTTCTTGTGCCCTTCATCACTCCGATCAGTCCCTGGAAGGAGGGACCCCTCTTCTGTGGTCCTTCTCTAGGTTTCTTCCCTCATTATAAGGGGTGTTTTTCCTTTAAGGCCTTTAGGGGGAGTACCGTTAGGGTGTTAAAGGTCATTTTGGTGGGCCTGTGAAGCCCTTTGAGATTGTAAATCTCTCTATGTATTATATATATATATATATATATATATACATACATTTCTTTGTTTAGCTTGGTTACACATGACTTCATTTATTCTCAAGTCATGCGTAATCAATCTTCTTTCTTTGATTCTACCTTTCAGATGATTTTGTTGTTCTGATGGTTAATTGTTATTTTCGTTCCTTTCTAATCACAGACGTGAAATTCAGGATTCAGGATTAAATGCATGTTACTGATTCTTGTTGTTGTGTTGTGTTGTTTACGTTGTTAAGCCCTTTTGTGTTGCTTTGATGCCCGAAAAGCGCTTTAGAAATAATGTTTGATTGTTTGAAATAGAGGGAATACGTATCTCCACCACGGTTTCCTTTCCTAACATCTGCAGGTCCTATATAAAGTCCAGGGTTCTCTGGTCCACTTATAACTCCTGGACCTGAGAACCTAAGTATAGAACACACACACACGCACACACACACACACACACACACACACACACACACACACACACACACACACACACACACACACACGCACGCATACACACACACACACACACACACGCACACACACACACACACACACACACACACACACACACACACACACACACGCACGCATACACACACACACACACACACACACACAGCTCTCCCCAGGGTTCCCAGCACCACGGTGGTCATCACACACAGCGTACTGCAGAAAAATGTGGTAGGGTAAACGCTCGCTAAACAGTAAGCCCCCCCCCCCACCTTTAACCTTAGTTAGTTGATTAACTTATAGACAGTAACTGTGTTGATTATGAATGAATTAGTGATAAACAATTAATCATTTTTGTAGTTTACAAAAAATGTGCTGCGTATAGCTTCAGAAATGCTAATATTTAGTTGCATTTCTGTTCATAGTGTCGTCCACTAACTAGAGCCTGAAATACCTCCCTAGGCTCTAGTACTGCCGGTTAGTTATTCTGATGTTTTATAAGTGACCAATTGATTTATCAATACAAATAATAGAAAATATGAATAAATTAATGGCCACTGAAAATAGCTGTTAATTAGCTCAACGGTGCTTTAGAGTAAGTTCTGCTCCAGGACAGGGTTAGGGGTGGCAGAGATGTAGGTGGGTGTTAAGGCTCTGACATGCTCAAAACACGAGTTTGACCAGGTGTACTGAGCACCCTGCACACACTGCGGCGATCGAAGGCAAATGCTCCCATTTGGTCAAGAGCTTCCCAGTTTATGAGTGCAAACATGCCAATTTAGCTTTTGCTTTACGTATATCTGGGTACTAGGTATCCCATGCCATATATATATATATATATAAATACTCTTAGGGATACACACATTAACTGCTGTTATAATTCTGCTGGACCCCCTGTGGGTTAGAGCATTTACTAAATAGGACAGACATACAACTGACCTGGTTAGTAGGCGTAATGAGCTGAGAGAGTTCAGAGGAACCAGGAAAGCGGGAGATGAAACCGCTTTTTTTGCGGTGATGGTGAGGGAGACGTTGACAAACATCTACTGTCATTCATCATCATCATGTGTTTTTGGAATCTATAAAAGAACAATTGTGGAATATCTATTTTTGTATTTTTCCCCACAAACGAATGTTTCCTTATCTGTCTTTAATCTCTTTTCATCTTTTTATTTTTTACTCACTAATCACTTCTCTATCTTTATTTCCTTCTTTTTATTACTTCCCTTTTCGATCTAGCCCTGCTTAACCCCAGCCCTCCCTCTTACTCCCTCCCTCCCTCCCTCCCTCCCTCCCTCCCTCCCTCCCTCCCTCCCTCCCTCCCTCCCTCCCTCCCTCCCTCCCCTACTCTCACCTGCTTCCCCTGAAGGTAATCCTAAAGGGACGACCCGGTGTGCGACAGATCTGAACGAGACCGGGGATCGCAGCGCTGCGGAAGATCCAACACAGAAAACGTCGGGGAACCGTTGTTAAAAAGCCGAAAAAGAAACGACATAAGACAGAAAGGCAAAAAGACTTCCCCTGGCGCTTGACAGCCAACGTGCTCAATGCTCAAAGGCTTGAGTCAGACGGGGAGACTAGAGAGGTTTTGAGTGATGGTCCGTGTGATGAGGAGACTGGAGCGAATCCGTCAAAAGCGTACAAAGTGACGAAAACTAGGAGCGAAATAAACAAGATGGACCCCACCAATGCCACCCTCACCTCCACCCGAACATCCACCTTCACGGCCCTCACCCCCACCTCCTCATCAAACACCCCCCCAACTACACCACCGCTTCAACCCGACAACCAACAATCCCGCCTCCTCCATCACTGCCCCCTCCAACACCCTCACCCTCTCCCTAGCCACCCACCTCCACCCTCACCCCCACTCCCACCCAACTCCATCTTCTCAAGATTACCTCCCTGGTTTTACATGCATGTCACTTGAAAGAGATGAGAGAAGAAGAAAGACAACGAAGTGGAGATCAGAGAGACAAAAAACATGTTTCATAAAACAAATTAAACACACCAGGTGTGCACTCACGGACACCAGTCGATGTGGGAATGAAATACATCTCCCAGAATCCTTTGAGCCTTATGAACTTTGACGTGGGGTCATAGCAGGTCAGCTGGTTCTCTTCAGAGAGACGCATTGTGGTCTAGTGTGGTGGTTTTCAAAATGCGGGTTGTGACCCATAAATGGGTCAGAGGAGGGGGCCAACTTGGTCTCTGGACGACCACAATCCTAAGTAAATGCATGCTAAAATTGATCATTAGCACATTTGAAGACTGAAAAGGGGAAAACTGTGTTGATACAATATACAAATAGAAATGTCACTTAATCTCACTTTGACTGCCTTGGTAATGAGCACGTACTGCTTCTTTTACTGCACTAAGTATTTGGTGGGTCCCAGGATAGAAGTACCCCCACAGTTGTTTCACGGTTTGAAACTGTCTGGGAACCCCTGGTCTAGTGAATGGAGACAACCCCTCACTCAACCAGGTCTGTTTAAATGCTCTTGTGCAACACGAACTCAAATGAGACACGCACGAGAAAAACTAAAATCAAACTTCGCTGGAAAAGTACACATTTATCACATTTTCCTTAACCGTCTTAAATAGAAGAATACATTGTGGATTTTTAATCTTTTCATTCTACATATGAACCATCTTTCCTTCTTTTCTAGAAGAGTACAGCTATTGTTACATATTTTCCTTGTTCTGCTGTAGTGCTACACATGCTGTATTTTTCATCTCTACCGTCTTTACAAAGAGCACATATTTATCCTATTTTCCTACTACCTTAACAGAAAAGTCCTTCACTAGAAAAGTACACCCATTTTCCCCAGATCTCCTTAACCACTTCCGACTGACTCCTCACATGCGCTAGGTTAGTTACACAACTCCCACCAGGCATTGCTCGAGGGCACTTTGGCAGTGTTTGCTCAGCGCCAGCGACAGGTTACTCGCCTATCCCGGTAGGAACAGGGGGTGGCGGTTTAGATCCAAACCTGTTACAACACCTTTTTTTATTTATTGCATTTCTTTGATAACCCTGAGGCTGAACTGCTGCGCTCCTCACTCTTCGCCTCCAAACCGGAGGCGAAGCGTAGCCGGAGAGGCCAGGGACCACGATGGACAGATCAGAGGCCAGAGGCATCGAGATCCACGGCTCCGAACCACGACGGGCCCCAGCGAGTGGCACCATAACCTCCTTAGGATGCGGTGGTGTCTAAAATTATAGATCTCAGCCTCCCGTTCTGGGGCAAGCGACTTGTCCCTCTTAATGCGAGACGTTAACCCAGTGGCTACCGACCCTGTTTCTTGGCCTGCGACCCCATTTCTTGGTCTTATGTGTCAACTTCTGACGTTTGTGTGTGGCTCTGCTGCCGCACAGGAGTCGTTTTAACCCTATAAACGTCAGTGTCCCGGTGAACGCATGTGCGTTGCGAGACACTCAAGTGATTTGTGGTAGCTCGCTCGTGGCTACGAATCATCCAAGCCAGTCTGTTCGCATGTACTTTTCATGAGACCTTTCAAACCTTTCAAATGATTTTCCGAAACGTATCACCAAATATCTATAGCTTATAAGTCAGCAATCTCCCTCGGCCCCATATGCACTCCGGGCAAACTCAAGAGGGGTCCTGGCCCACAGGTTGAGAAACACTGGGTTGAAGAGCGAGAAAGAGAGAGCAAAAGAGAAAGAGAGCCAAAGAGAGGCAGACGCAAAAAACCTAAGACACAAACTTTTACCTGTCCACCTTGGCCGGTCGAGGTCAGCGTTTTGCCTCGAAAGCTAGCCCTAACACTAAAAAAGCCCTTAATACCTTAACGCGAGCGGGTGTTGCTACTATTAAAGCGCGCCTGGGAGCGCTCTAAATACAGTACGGCGCTAATGCTGAGGAACGCTCAGAATGTCAGTAGATTGTCCCTGGCGGAGAGCAGGCAGGTGCATCTCCCACTACGCACTAATGACCCAATTATATCAATCAGAAAACCCTGATTGGTGCTACACTTATCTACTCTCTCTGTCTCACTCCCTTCCTCTTTTCTTTCTGCCTCTAAGCGCCACCTGGGCAGGGGTGGTGTATGTATGTGCTCCTCGAAAGCGTAGAGGTGCAGTATGTACACGGGGTGGTGGTGGTGGTGGAGGAGGAGGTGGTGGTGGTGGTTGTGGTGGGGGATGGACGTTGAAACTATGGGAACAAAACCAACATCGTAAGAGGGGCTTTAATAAAGAGAGAAAACCATTAGTCCCCCTCTCCTCTCCTCCTTGTCCACATGACGGTTGTGTACTTGCTCTTGGTTAGCGAGCGCCTAATTAAAATGCACAGAGACGATTCATTAGATTATTGTGTAGGGTACAGCAACCTGTGTGGGTGGGAAAGTGCACTTAAATATTAGGAGGTTGGGATTGTTGTTGCTGCTGCTGCTGCTGCCATTTCTAAAAACTAAACTCAAAAATAACAGCAGAGTACAAATGCTCAAATCTGTGCTAACTTCTGTTATTGCGGGTGATTAATGCAACTTAATAAGATTAGCCTGAACAAGAGAGACAAGAAGGGGAGAGATGTGAAGCGAAGGCAGCATGTGTTGACAAGCCAAAAATGTCAGCCCCGTTACCCCCCCCCCCCCCCCCCTCTCTCTATCTCTCACAAACGCAACTCTCTAAAGTGTGCAATTCTTTTATAAAAATAGGGTTGATGGGTTTTTTCTAAAAGGATTTCCTATGAAAATACTATGGGATGCGTTGGGAGTGACTGTGGTCAAACCGAAATGACACGTCGGTCTGCGCCTTATCTGGTGAGGAATTTCCTCCTCACCCGTGTGATGTGCGTCAATAACGTGCAACCATTTTCAGTCGCTCTTTCCCCCTCTTTTCTCTCGCGGCCATCTCCTCAATTAGAACACACGTTAATGAAATAAATAACGATCAACAAACAATGCTCGGCCCGCGCTCTTAATAAAACACCGCGAATAAAACGTGAACGTTAACCCTGCTTGCGGATGGTTGTCCGTTGCACATTTATCACGTGAAATTGCGATAAAAAACGCGGAGATCTGGGTGAGTTTGGGTCGTAACCGAGAGAAGTCGGGGGTGGCGTATGTGTGTCATGTAACCTATCTATCGCTCTCTCCTCGCCTGCTCCATTTTGTTCCTAAATTTTCTATACAAAAGACCAGGGGAGGGGAAAGACGAGAGGGCGAGCAGGGAGAGGACGTGAAAAGTGCCATCATGGATTTCATCTTGAATCCTCTCTGCCAATCTCTGCCGACATTACCCCAAAAGTGACATATTAGAAATCGCATTTTTTGGGGGTGGAGGGGGGGAAATCTGGACTTATATCGCCACGGTGTTAACGCATGGGGGGTTGGGGGGGTGTTTGCACGCCACACTTGCTACTTTCTTGTGAAATCACTTGCTTGTTGTCTATAGACAGCGAAGGTAATCTTAGGACAACTAAAACGCCTGTAATACTACTAACCTAAAAACAACCTCTGGGAAAACTTTAGCAAACCACAATAACGTCTTCGCGGTGACTCGGTGGCGCTTTGCGCATATCTTTGATAAAAAATAAAAGTGGCAAAGCTTATCTCGAAAACAATGGCATACATGTATCCTAATACGCCTCCAACAAAAGAATTAGTCAAGCTAATCGCATTTACCTAGAAATTACACTCCCGGTCGGTTTGTAAATCACTGGCCAACATGTTTAAATCTACTTTACCGGACCAAATGCCTGTGGCTTATCAGAATAGAAAGCGTCGCGGTTCTACAACATGAGCCATTCGGTAAAGACACTTTAGTCAAACCTTGCGTTAGGGGAAGATTAACGGGGGATCGCGAAGAGGTGGGTAGGTTGTATAAGGCATTAACTGGTAATCCAAAGTGTTCATTTCAGTGCAACTAGGGTGCACAGTAGGGGGAAAAAAACTAAACTTATTTCAAATAAGTTCAGTTCTCAAATACATACCCAATTACTTTTACACACACACACACACACACACACACACACACACACACACACACACACACACACACACACACACACACACACACACACACACACACACACACACACACACACACACACCATCATTCCAAGAAGTGGATCATTCTTACAACAATGTGATTTAACGGGTACTTATGGTCGAGGCTGAGCAAGTAGCCTACTACTTGCAAACCTTAGTCAAACTATGTCATGCACATGTTTTTATTTATTTTTGTGCCGTTTTTGTCATGTCACGGCGAGAATGGGCTTTCAGGCTACATGCATGCGCGCACATACACCGGCTACATACATGACGTTAAGTGCGTGTCATGTATGCGCACGGCTACATACATGCTCCACTATAGCCTGGCGGGACGCGACGCCAATCACTCACACACACATCAAAACTGCCAGGTGTAAAAACTGAAGACACTGCCAAATAAAACCGAGTAAATATGAAACGATGCACACAACAACTATGGTGTCAGTTATCAGACCGGTGAAGGCAAAAAAAAAGTCGTCGACAGATAATTTTGTTTTTTTTCGTGGTAAAACAACAACAAACGCGATAAAATGTGAGAATTTTGGAAATGTATTTTTTTTTTACCGGATAGCGACGCGTTGCTGTTTCATGTCACCCAAAAGTAGATGTAAATATCCACCGGATGGTTATTTAGGTAAATAAACGGGATAAAGCCTATATGATGAAAGTAAAGACTCGGCGTACTTACGGGAGAGGCGGCGAGGAGATTAATGACACGACACGTCATGATTACGTTTCACTTGAATTAAATACATTACGAGTTGGGAAAAAAATGGAAATCAGGGTTGTATACAAGCATACGCCGTTTCCCCCTCCCCTCGGTCTCTCTCTCTCTCTTTTCTCTCCTCCCTTTCTCTCCTCTCCCTCTGTCTTTCTTGCATCCCCCCCCCCCCCCCCATCCACAGATCCATTTATTGTGCAGTAGTTTGTGAATAGGGGAGCGGTAGAGAGTGGGTGGGTGAGCGATGTAGGATGGAAATGTAATTTTAACCGCACAAGCACCATTTTAAAAGGCGTAGGTTAACACCGCGGGGCCACGGTGCCGGGCACTCCGTGCACCAGTCGCCCTCGCGCGGCTATTTTTCTTTTAGAATCGCGAAATTTGTGGACATTTTTGGAACACGATCTAAAAGTTTCCTCCGCATCAAACTATAGAAAGTGATCAACAGACCGGAAAACGCGATCAGAAGCGTTTAAAAGGCACCCGGAAGCACATGCCCACACTTTTTGTGACCGGTTTAAAAAAAAAGAAGCAGGTGGCAATAGTAAAGTTCCATCCCGAAGTTGGTTTCAGGTATTCCCTGGCACCGAAAGTAACGGTGAAGTCAACCATTCTCCACCTGACCTTTACTTTCCGTTGAATGTAAACCCCGAGCTTTTCACCAGCACCGAATTCAACTTTTATCAAAGGCTATTTCTCTCTCTCTCTCTCTCTCTCTCTCTCTCTCTCTCTCTCTCTCTCTCTCTCTCTCTCTCTCTCTCTCTCTCTCTCTCTCTCTCTCTCTCTCTCTCTCTCTCTCTCTCTCTCTCTCTCTCTCTCTCTCTCTCTCTCTCTCTCTCTCTCTCTCTCTCTCCTCTCTCCTCTCCTCTCCTCTCTCCCTCCCTTCCACATTCTGGATCTTTGCATGGGCGTTCGCGTGAGGAGAGTTATGTGGCCACGTGGGCCCGTGCGTGAGTGAAGTGTACAGCGTTTTAAAGCAAAGCCCACGCGCCTCTCCACCTTTAACCCCTGGCAGGGCACACCTCCACGAGCATGGAGCTTGGAGAGGTTCAACGTGTCACCAATGCGTTAAAGCGACCGTTATGTAATCACGAAAAGGGAAAAAGAAAGAAAACACATACAATAAATAAATAATCTATTAAAAAAAACAGCACATTGTTGTGTATTTATAACCCGCGACGGATATTTTCTTTTCATCCATTTCCAGGCTTGATGTTGGGAAAATATAAACATTGGAAATGGTGAGATGTTTGTTCTAACGCAGACGATATCGCCAGGATCATTGTAATCCTGTTATTGTGTATCTGAGTCTGGCTGGGGGAGAGTGGCATATGTGCAGTGCATGCTGGTCTGTCGATGGTAAATCAATGTCTCTGTGTGTGTGTGTGAGTGTGTGTGTGTGTGTGTGTGTGTGTGTGTGTGTGTGTGTGAGAGAGAGATTTTGATTGTGTCTGGGCCTACTGGCGTGTGCATGTGCATACATGCATGCCGCCCTTCTAATGTATTCCAAGCAAGTGTGTGTGTGTGTTTCCATTTCATCTGTCTATGTGTGTGTGTGTGTGTGTGCCCATGTTTGTATGTGTGTGTGTGTGTGTGTGTGTATTTGCCTTTCTGTCTCTCTTTGTGTAGATTTCTGCCTGTCTTCTTGCTTCTGTGTGTGCCCGCATACATGCGTGTGTTTGTGTGCGTCCGCCTGAGTGTGTGTGCTTGCGCGTGCTTGAGTGTGTGTGTGTGTGTGTGTTTGTGTCTGCCTGCATACATGCATGTGTGTGCGCCTGTTTGTGTGTGTGTGTGTGTGTCTGCCACAATGGCATCATCACCCGCGCCTGACGCTTTGATTGTTTTCTGCGCCGCAGCAGAAATGCACCAATTAATATGCAGAGGGCGAGAGACACAGAGACAAACAGAGAGACGAGAGGAAAACAGAGGGAGAGAAAGAGAGAGAGGTGGAGGAGAAGGAGGGAGAGAGGAGGGGGGGAGATGGCACAGAGAAAGGGAAGAATAGGGAGATGAAATGAAAGATGAGGAGATGGAGAGAGAGAGAGTACAGGAGAGAGAGGGAGGGAGGGAGGGAGGGCAGGCAGGCGGGCATATAGTGAGTGAGTGAGTGTGAGAAAAAAGCGATGGAGTGAGATAAGGGGCGAAGGTAGAGGGGAGGGGGGAGAGGTTTAGAGCGGAGGAGGGGGTGAAATCTGATAGATGTTTGAGTTAAAACAAGGGAAGGAGAGAGGGAAGGGAGGGGGCGAGCGAGGCGAAGACAGAAGGAAAGGAGTGAGGGATGAGGAGATCGATATGTACATATTTAGAGGAGGTCTGTGGGAAATCAATTGAGAGATGGCGGGAGGGGGAGGAGGAATTGATTTGGGGAGGAGGGGGCAGATGTATGTGTGTGTGTGTGTGTGTGTGTGTGCATTAGAGGGAGGGGCGGGAGTGAGGTAAGGGGGGTGTAGCCCAAAAACAGAAGGGGGAAGGAGATCCATGGAGGTGTGGAGAGAGAGATGGATAGAGGAGAGGAAGGGGGGGTGAGATGGATATAGAGACTAGGGAGAGATGGAGAGAGTGCAAAGGTGGAGTGATTGTGGCTACAGCTGCTGTCCTTTTTGTCGCAGTGTCAGAGTATCGATACAGTAATACACCTCCTCTCCTCCCCTTACCACCTCCTGCTCTCTCCCCATCCCCTCCTCCCCTAACCACCTCCTCCTCTCTCCCCTCTGTCCCTCTCCTTGTCTCTGGTTTTCCCCTCATCTCCTCACCCCTTTCCTCTCCACTTATCACCTTTACTCTCCTTGCCTCCTGCCTTCAACTCTCCAGTGGTCTCCTCTCCACTTGTCTCCTTTCCTCTCCTCCCCATCACAATGTCGCCGTGACAACCACTGTCACGGCGACGCCTACTGGCACAATGCAGCCACAATACCGAGGGCACTGAGGCATCACACAAACACACACACACACACACACACACACACACACACACATAATCACGTAAATCCCAGACATGCAGACACACACATACATATGATTACATGCAGACACGCGTGCACGCGCACACACACTCACACACAGGCCAGAGAAATAAAGCACGACCAAACGAGGGAGGGGTGAGAGACAGAGGGAGAGAGAGAGAGAGAGAGGGAAAGGGGGAGGAGATATATACATATTTGAGGAGGGATCGAAGAGGAAGAATGATGGAAGGATAACGGGGGAAGAAAAGAATGGCGGGAGGGAGGGAGGGAGAGGGAGAGAGAGATGGGGTTTGGACGTGGATGGATGGAGAGACAGAGAAATGAGGGAGGGAGGGGGAGAACATGGTGGTGTAATGTCACAGTTGGCGGGTGGGGGGGTGTACGGCCGCACAAACACATTTAACACACACACACACACACACACACACACAGCGTTTAACGACATTTTGTAAAGAAAGGAGAAAAAAGGTTGAATGAGGAAAAAATATTTCACATGATATGGCTGCTGCCTGTGTTTGTGCGTGTGTGTGTGTGTACATCTGTATGTGTTTGTGTGTGTGTGTGTGTGTGTGTGTGTGTCATAATGAGGTGTTAATATTGAATTTCAGCTCTGTGCGAGAGACGCGTACGCCATTTTGTTGGTGTTTACGCGCTCTTCTGTCAGGATATGACGGCCATATGTCAGACACACACACACACAAACACACACACACACACGGTTACGTTAAGCCTGTTGTTCTGATTCTGTTCTTGTTCTAGTCAGTATCAACAAGCTTACTATCCAAGCTCATTAAAACACAGTTTGTTTATTCCTGAATAATAAAAACCCAGGGGAGATTCAGAGTCCACAAGTTTGTTCAGTATAAGCCTGGTTTGGGCTGCATCGGTTGGTCGGTGATTTAGTTGGCTTGCCGACTTACCGATGGACCAGGTTAGGTAGTTGGTCGATCGGTTGATACATTAGTAAACTGTACATTTCCGTTGTGTTTTTTCTGATGTTTCTTCCCGTTGCATTGCATGCGTCCATCATGGCTGACCTCTCAAAATGTCTGCCCTGTCACCCAGCTGTGTCTTCGCCAACACTCTCTCACTCTCCGTCTCACTCCGTCTCTGTCTTTCTCTCTCTCTTTCAAAAGATCTGCTTGGCTGGCCGCCCACAAGTCAGTTCATCCGCTTGAGATGACCAGCGTCTCTCTCTCTCTCTCTCTCTCTCTCTTTACAGTGTGCCTGTCTGTGTGTGTGTGTGTGTGTGTGTATGACTATGTGTGTGTGTGTATGATCTATAGTTCCCTGCGAACCCACCCCCCTCTCCACACACACACACACACACCCCAACCCCTTCTTAATATGATGTAAAAAGCTAATCGCATGCAAATGTCTGTTGTCCCGGTAACGGGGCCTGAAAAATCCCTTTGATGTTTCCCCCGACTCATTCTCTTCACGTTCCCTTTGTTCGCCCCGCTCTCACTCCCTTTGTCAACACCCCTCTCTCTCTCTTCACCCCTCCATCCCTCTCACCCCTCTTCGTCTCCCTCCCTCTGCCCCGCTTTTTACCTACCCCTCTCTCTATCCATCTACACCTCTCTCTACCTCTCTCTCCCCTTTACCCCTTTCTCCTTACCCCCTCTCTCTATCCATTCCACTGCTCGCTCGCCCTCTCTGTTCTCTCCGCCAGAGAAAAGGAAAAGTTCTGAACTCCGCTATACCACCCTGCGTCTTTGTCCTCCTATTCTCTCCCCCCCTCTATAAGCCCCCTCTTCATTCTCTCCCCCACCCTCCTCCCGTGACTGTGCCTGCTCTGTCTGCCCCTTTCTGCTTCCTCGCTCTCTACATTCCCACCTACTGTCTCTCACCCGTCTCCTCTCTCGCCCAGCTAAGGCCCTTCCTGTTACATTCTCTCTCGCTCTTACACACACACACAAACAAACACACACTAACACCTCTTATCTCTAATCTCTCTCGCGTCGTCTCACACACACACACGCAACAGCACAGACACACACACACACACAGAAGCGTGATTGCGGGCGTGCTTGTGGAATCACTTCTGGTTCCTGGTGGCTGTGGCTTGAACCAGCTGGCTAGCTCATTACAGTACTCGCTCAGCTAAAGAGGACCTGGGGCCTCTTTCTGAAGGGCCCGGGGCCCACTCTCTCTCTCCTACAGTTCAAGCACTACCTCTTTAACTCCCTCTCCCGCCCTTTTTCCATCGGTCCCAAAAAGCTTTGAAAGAAAATAACATAAATACGCACACACACACACACACACACACACACACACACACACACACACACACACACACACACACACACACACACACACACACACGGTTAGCATCCAGTTTTATTTCGATCTGAGAGAGCAATCATCATCAAGTACATCGTAAGCCCAGCCGATTATTATTATTTTATTTTCGGACATTCCACATTCCGAAATTCTGATGCCTTTTGCGCCGAAAAATGTAAACATCGTTGCAGAGATTGGTCATTACATAGAGAATATGCAGAAGAGAATATATAGTTTCTATATACACAAACACTGCAGTGGTACGTCGGCTCTGGAAACTAAGAGTATTATGTAAAATCTATATACGGCAAGGAGAATGAAATATGGCATTCATTACGTTGTATTCGATATAAACACAACGCACCAAACACCTATAGGCTAGGAATTGAGCGGACGTCTTCGAGCCTGAAAATTACATATTGATTCAGTACAGCTCAATAGTCATTTGCAATTCCTTTCTTTCTTCTTTCTGTTTTTCACTCTTTTTGTAAATTTTCAAGCAGAGTTACTCCCAAAAAAGGGCTTGGGCCAGGAAATCACTTCGATAAAAATAGCACAATACCATTTTGACTGTCAGGGCACCCTACTGTGTGTGATTGTAGCCTAACCTAGCCTTTGTAGCTTAGCATGGCCCTTTTAGCCTAGCATTATTGACAGGCTACTGTCGTTGATGAGATGCTTGTTAAAAAGCGATTATCGACATCACTATCGTCTTTAAAGGCAGTATTTCCAGTTTGTTTAGCTGACCTGCAATATATTTCCAAGCTCGCGGCTCAAACAATACACCGCAAGTTAGAGTTGCAGGTCAGCCCTAAGCTTAGCTAAGGCACGTTTAGGACTGGTTGAGCATTGCATTTTCCCTTATTTAAAAAAACATTTTCAAACCAAAGTCATAAAAACACAGTTGTCTTTGTTGTGTGTTCAAAGAAACATCAAGAATTAAAAGTAATACTGGAAGTCGGTTTGAATACAGAGATGAATATTATGTTATAATAAGAGAAAACACATTAAAATCTGGCTATTATCCACAACAAGAGACCCCTTAACACTGCAGATTCACCTGTATATGCCATTATACCATTTAGAACACATTCAAAATGTATATTATTAAATATCATTATTAGTATAAAAAGATTGTCCGTCACGATAGAAAAAGCATCTTAAGTCGTTTTTTTGTTACGCTGTTAACGTATAGTAGACAGACAGAAAATCCCAAGTATGCATTCATATTTTACAAGCTGTGTATCTTTGGTTTAACGGACGACCATATATTCATTCTAATGTTGGTTGAAACAACAACAACAACAACAGAAGAACAGCATTAGCTCAAGTAAATGCAGAATTCCCAAAATGTATAGATGGTTGTTACGGTAACATCGGCCCTGGTGATTGAATCAGGGCGGGGCTTAAGGGGCCACTTCCTGTAACACGGCCCGGCCCGTCGTTTTGGAGCTTTCCGCTCATCTGTACCAGCCTCTACAAAGGACACACAATGCTGTGAGGGAGGGGTGTGTGTGGGTGAGAGAGTACGTATGTGTGTATATGTGTGTGCATGAGACTAGGTATGTGTACGTGTGTGTGTGAACAGTGCCCCTCTGTTTCACAACAATAGGAATGTCTGCCCGCTATAGTGTGAGCCAGTGTGTATTGTGTGTGTGTGTGTGTGTGTGTGTGTGTAATTCCACGTAACGCATGACTGTCTTTGTGTTTGTGTGTGTGTGTGTTGGAGCGCACACATGTGTGTTAATGTGTTCACTCCCTCAATCTCATTTCCAGAGATTTAATCTCACCTGCTCTATACCACACACACTAAACAGACAGCGAGACAGAAAGAGAGGCAGAGAGAGAGTGTGTGAGCAAGGGGTGCCAAGTTTCAAAAGCCAGAACCCCCTCGATCAGTGTTGTCAAAATGGCTGACGATGATTCAATACACTCCACTTCGCTTACCCACACATCATTTCCTGTTTGCTATCAGATGGGTATCTGCAGCAATTCAGCCAGCAAGTCAGTCAATGAACCAGTCAGTCAGTGACCCAGCCAGTCTACCAGTCAGTTAGCCAGTCTGTCAGTCAGACAGCCAGTGAACCAGTCAGTCAGCCAGTCAGTTTACCAGTCAGCCAGTCAGTGACCCAGCCAGTCTACCAGTCAGTCAGTGAACTAGTCAGTGACCCAGCCAGTCTACCAGCCAATCAGTGAACTAGTCAGTCAGCCAATCAGTGACCCAGCCAGTCTATCAGTCAGTGATCCAGCCAGTCTACCAGTCATCAGTCAGCCAGTCAGTGGGTTAGAGAGCAAGTGGTTTGGCCTAGTGGGGAGTTTGGGTGGGTGGGGGGGGGGGGGGGGGGGGGGGGGGGGGAGGCAGACAATGGTCTCTCTGTGGGTCTGAAGAGCCTCTGGTGTCAATGTCTCCGCCAGCAACTGAGACAGGCAGATCCAAGATGGCGGCACGCGGAGGGCTTTGCTGGGGCAAGGGGCAGTTTGGATCCTCTTCTGTTTAGTTTGTTTTAAAATGCATCCTTCCTTCCTGCCTTAGGGGGGGAAATGTGAAGCTTATAGGAAGGGAGGGGGGGGGGGGGATTGGGATATCAGCCGTCTATTTTGAATGCAGTTTTATTTTTCCTATGGAGAGCGAGAGTAACTGAAATAGTTTTGTAGTGTCTTTGCTTTGTTGGTTTCCTCGTCCGTTTTCATGTCCAGCTGGAGTCCAGATATCAGCCGGGGATGATGAGATGTTTTCATAATGATCTTCACTCCAGTTCCTGAAGCATGAGAGGAACAGGAAAGAGAAGAGAGAATGAAAAAGAGACAGAGAGAGAGAAAGAGAGACAACAGAAGCCAACGGCAGACGATATCTAGGTCGTCTCTGGTCTGTAGTATGACCATAGTCTAGTACAGTATAGTATAGTGTGGTGAAAGATCGTACTGTGGTTTGAGTTGAACCGGGGTCTACACAGCTGTGGACGGTGAGCCACTCTGCTGGGAGAAAAAGAAAACACAACATCTTTCATTCTGTGTGTGTGTGTGTGTGTGTGTGTGTGTGTGTGTGTGTGTGTGTGTGTGTATGTGTGTGTGTGTGTGTTTGTGTGTGTGCTAAAACCATTTTCTGTTGTTAAATATGTACATAACTCTTCTCTGTGCGTTTGAACCACTTGGACTATGTGTGTGTATGTGTCTGTGTGTGTGTCAATCTGTTCCTTTCACAGTCTGTTTGCCAATCTGTTTTATTCTGTTTGCTAGATAAAGAGATTGGGAGACATTTAAATGTATGTGTGTGTGTGTGTGTGTGTGTGTGTAATCATTGGGCAACACATTCAGACTATACACCATGGATTCCAAGAAATGTGGGCATTTTTCCATGACAAAACCACACACATAGACACATGTGTCTATGTTTGTGAGTGTGTGTGTGTGTTTGTGTGCGTGCGTGTACCAGTAAGTGCATGTGTGTGTGTTTGTGTACCAGTGAGTGTGTGTGTGTACCAGTGAGTGTATGTGTGTGTGTGTGTGTTTATCAGTGTGTGTATGTGTACTTGTGAAAGTGTGTGTGTGTGTGTGTATGTGAGTGAGTGAGTGAGTGAGTGAGTGAGTGAGTGAGTGAGTGTGTCTGTGTGTGTGTGTGTGTGTACCAGTGAGTGTATGTGTATTTGTGTGTGTGTTATCAGTGTGTGTGCGTGTACTAGTGAAAGTGTGTGTGTGTCTGTGTGTACCAGTGTGTAGCAAGAGGACCCGGAGCTCCGTCTGGGCTCCCTCCCAGAGGCGGGAGACCCCCCCTCCTTCTGGCTCCCCACCGAGGACGAGTCAGAACAACTACTTTGGACTGGAGATGGAGAGAGAGAGAGACATAGAGAGAGAGAGATGGAGAGAGAGAGAGAGAGAGAGACAGAAAGAGAGCGAGACAGAGCGAGAGAGAGGGGGAGAGACATAGAGAGAGAGGGGGAGAGGAGGGGGAGATAGATGGTCAGAGAGAGGGGTAGAGAGAGAAAGATCAATTAAACAGTTTACTACAAATACATTAAAGTGTAACAGGTGAAAAGAGGACTGAACTGTAGGTCACATGATGTCAAAGGTATTGCTCTTGTTTACTATCATCATCATCATTCATTATTAGCTTATTAACATTATAATCAATATTATTACTACCAACATTATTATCAATATTGCTAATATCATCATCTTCATTGATATTTCAACACAGATATTTCTGTAATAAAATATCTGTGGTCAAGTTTGACTTCCATGTTATAGTATCACCTTCTAGTACTGATATGAGTACAGAATGTGTGTGAGCGAGAGAGAGAGAGAGAGAGAGAGAGAGAGAGAGAGAGAGTGAGAGAGAGAGAGAGAGGCGGGTGGAATTCTCCCACAATACATCTCTAACATCCTGTCTATTTTGGAGGACAATTCATGCGTTGAATACCAGCGTGATTCTCTGCTCTGTGGGACCCCTGCTGGTTAGAGTCATGTATTACACCCATTCATGAATCCAGAAATCATTCTTTTTTTTACTCTAGTGTCTGACTGGCCGTTAGAAGCAGGTGGGCGGGGCCTAGCACAATGTGGTGCTTGGTACTCATATTTTACAGTTTGAAGTAAAATTAATGTGAGGAAAATATTGTATTGAGAAGAGAGAGAGGGGGTCACAGAGAAAAATGCTGAACAATGTATGGTATTTGTGCATACATTAACATGGGTAAATATATATTTTTGTTAATAAAAACATCTACATTTTGATTTTCAATGTTTGAGTGACGTCAACGCACTTATATTCCGGCGTGTATGTGTGCGTGGTAAGTGTGTCTGTGTGTGTGTGTGTGAGTGGTGAGTGGTGAGTGTGTGAGTGGTGTGTGTGTGTGTGTGTAAGTGGTGATTTTGTGTGTGTGTGTGTGTGTGTAAGTGGTGAGTGGTGTCTGTGTGTGTGTGTGTGTGTGTGTGAGTGGGGTCTGTGTATGTGTGTGTGTGTGTGTGTGTGTGTGTGTGTGTGTGTGTGTTTGTGTGTGTAAGTGGTGAGTGTGTGAGTCGTACCTCTGTCGTTCAGGGTGCTTATGGAGTCCAGGTCTGCGTTGTGGGGAGTAGTGACATCCAGCAGTAGTTTGCTGGACACGCCCATACACAGGGACTCCTTCAGACACAGCTCTGGAGAAGACAGGCTTATTAATGTATTGTTCAGTCGTATTTATTCTATTTCTGATTCAATTGTTGCATTATTTTCAAACCAAGAGTGACTTCCTTATTTTAAACTCAAACAAAGTCAACGGAAGGTCAAAATGGCTTTTTCATTTTATATGTAATTTGAAGTTTAAATTAAAAACATTCTGATGACATCACTGAATCTGATTGAGTGGGCACATTTCTTGTAATTCAAATAATAATATAATGATAATGATAACCAAAGCACTTCCTAATCACTCCATAATCATTCTACTGTACAATAAGGACAGAAGAAACAACAACAACACAGGAGCAGGTAGGGGTTCGGGGGCCTCTTGCTCAAGGTAGCCTACAGGTTAGGCGTTGGGAATCTAACCGACAACTTTTCGGCTGGAAGTAAAAACAAAAAGCCTCTGCACTAGCCAGTCCCCAGTCGAAGATGGGTTTGTGCCTTTCAAAGAACAAAAATGTGAAAAATGGACCAATGGATACTATGGTAACCCTGAGCGATGGGCCCATGGCAGCTCTAACTGGACTCACCGCAGGGGGGAGGAGACTGTTGACAGGAAGCTGTCGGATTTCCCAGGATCCAAGATGGCTACCAGCTGGGACTGGCTAACACCAAGTATTCAGATGATTCTACTCTCGACACTCTAGTCCTAATGTAGATCCTGATGTTAATCGAGATGTCTTTTACTGCTTTTGTTTATGGCTGTCCTACTGTTTTTATTATATATATATATATATATATATATATATATATATATATATATATATAGCACCTCTTTTCTAGATGGTTTTACATACTCTATACTATAAATAAAATATAAATATATAATGATTGTTTGTAACTGTATGTTGCATGTTATATGCATGATTCAGGAACATTTGCTTGCGACGTATGAGCTTCGCACGTGAATCGACGACGCTGTTGCGAGCTATTCTGTTAAGATTACAACCTGTCCCTCATCCCTCTAGCTCGAACGTATGGTACACCACCCTCGTGCAACCGCTATCGCCCGTCACGAGACGGAGACAACATCTCTTGTTGTCTCGTACCCGTGTTGTTGATGGCGTGCGTCCAGAGCAGCCTGGCCACGTCCTGCGCCCACGCCTCCCTGAGCGCGGCGGTGGACGTCTGCAGCGTGAGGACGTCGCGGCCCCGCGGCGCCTGGCGGACCCACACCTCGAACCTCAGGCCGTCCTCGCCCACGCTCTGGGTCAGACCCATCTCGCTGGTCTGGAGCGGGAGGAGCCACACGCACCGTCAATGGGTTTTAATGCCAGGACAGGGTTTTAAACATACAACTCCTTTCAAATGCAAAGGACAGTCAAAGCTGCACTACGATGCAGGCAGATATCAGACGCCTTTATTCATATTTCTTCGGATGCATGTAGGTCTGGGTTACGGCCTTTTGCTAAAGGATGCCTACAAGTGTTGAATAAGTGCGGAAATGAGCTCATCAATAATTCACATAGAATGTGGGATTCAGTACAGTATGAGTCAACTCTCATCCACTCTGTATGTTGCAAATAAATTCAACCGCTACTTGATGCACTTCAAACAGCTTGAGCCTGACATGAATCCAATGTGTGTTTATTGGTGTGTGTGTGTGTGCACCTTGACGCTGTGTGTGTGTGTGTCTGTGTGTGTGTGTGTGGACCTTCATGCTGTGTTTGTGTGTGTAGGTGGTGTGTCTGTGTGCGCGTACCTTGATGCTTTGTGTGTGTGTGCGCGTGTGTGTGTGTTTGTTTGTGTATGTATACCTTGATGCTGTGTGTGGGTGGGTCTTGATAATGTGTTTGTGTGTGTGTGTGTGTGTGTGTGTGTGTATGTGGGTGTGTGTACCTTGATGCAGTGTGTGTGTGTGTATACCTTCACGCTATGTTTGTGTGTTTGTGTACCTTGATGCAGTGTGTGTGTGTGTGTGTGTGTGTATACTTTGACACGGTGTTTGTGTGTGCGTGTGTGTGCGTATACCTTAATGCTGTGTTTGTGTGTGTAAGTGGTGCGTGCGGCGCTGCAAGTCCTCCTCTTGGTGAAGATGAGGATGTTCTGGTAGAGGAAGACCGTCCGGACCCCCCCCTTCTTCCTGCGAGCCCCTGCCCCCCCACACACCACCAGTTCCCCCTGCCTCACCAGGTCCCCCCGCTCAGACACACACACCTGCAAGGAGCACACACACACAGACATAGAATATACATTCTATATTCATATACCTGCAGAGAGCACACACATAGAAATATATACATAGAAATAGATATACATACACACACACATAGAAATATATACATAGAAATAGACATACATACACACAGAACACAGAAATATATACAATTTGTAGGTAGCACAAATACATAGAAATATATATATATATATATATATATATATATATATATTTCATATAAATAAATAGATACATATACAATTTAAATTAAATTAAATTAAATTAAATATTATTTGTATAGCCCCGAATCACAGTAAGTGTCTCCAAGGGCTTAACAGGCCATATATTTATGACACACATGCAAGCAAACATATTACTAAACATAAAACATGGTAGGCCTTTATATATCAAATAAATAATAAGAAAGACACACACAAACAGATTAGAAAGACAGATAACAGCCATAAGATATACACAAGTTCCCCCGCAGTATGTTTGTTTGAGTGCACAAGTCTTCAAAAACTACTACAAATATTTACAGCAGGGGCACACACACATATACAAACACACACACATATACACACACCAGCACACCCACACAAACACTCAGCACTAACAGAACTAGGAGAACCCGTAATTTAGCAGAGGCTGAGAGTTTTATGTGGGGACGCAGTACTCGTATGGCAGTACTCGTACCACAGTACACACTACTTTATTTATAAACCGCCCGTGATGTGTGGGCTACGATAAGTGAGGCTTCAAACATGTGTTGAACCCACAGATATGCACACACATACACACTCACACACGCACGGACGCACACACACACGTATACGCAGACACACACGGATACACACACACACATTTCTCGCACACAGGCTTACACTTATTGGCTTTCACACACACACACATTAAAATACACAAACACACACACACACACACACACCAACTTGTGCGTTCCTCTTATACGCCTCACCCACCACAAATGTTTTGTCTGTCACACATGCACACACTCTCTCTCCATCTCTCTCGCGCTGTCTCTCACGCACACACACGCACTCACACACTCACACACACATAGAAACCCACAGACCACACACACCTGCGCTCTGTTATTTTATGAGTTTTAAAAGCACCCCAGAGGGAGGGATCCTAATCTCCTCCATCCCTCTCACAGTCGGAGTGTGTGAAGGGAGAGAGTGTGTGTATGTGTGTGTGTGTATGTGTGTGTGTGGTGTGTGTGTATGTGTGTGTCTTATAGTAGTAGCGCTCACTGGTGGATTTCTGCAATGCTTTAGTGCCTCCTTGTGGTGCACATTGAGTATTACTCTTAAGATGGAATTTCTTAAATCAACCAAACCAAATGTTACTGTGACCACAGTAACCACCTCTGTAGTTAACCTTAGCAGGTCATAATCATAACAGTTTTAATCCTCATTGTCTTTTTTCAATATATCTCTTTCAGGATATTTATTATTGCTTTTTTATTATTTATAAATATATCCAAGAGATATAATGAATCAAGATGAAAGTGACTTACGAGGAACATTTTTATACATTTTATTTGGTGAAACTGTCGTTTAAAAAAAATGTATATTAAAGGATGCAAAAACAAGGCAGACTTTACATCAGGCGTTCTCAGCGGGCACCCAGCGATGATTGTACAGTAGCCCCTAATGCGTGTGCTTATGGTGTGTCCAGTCTTTTCAGTGCAGTTATTGAATGAACCAACATAAACACTTCATTATGACAAAAATAGCATTCTCACCGGACACCCGACGATGAGGTCGCTGGCGCGGAGGTCCTCCCCGTGGCGCTGGGCGTGTCTGAGCATGGAGAGGGCGGAGTCGGAGGCGGGATTTAGTCCTCCCAGCTCCTGCAAGGCGTGGCAGTACTGCTCCAGACGCTGGACCGGAGCGTGGAGACAGCGAGGGAACGCCATGGGGAAAAGAGGGGACGATGGGGGGAGCTTCGTCTGGGTGGGGGAGGAGTTAAATAAAGAGACGAAAACTGAAACATACTTTTTTATATCCTTAAATGGGACATACTTGTCCCTTCTGCTCTTTAACTGCATGCACAAGCCATGTTTCATTCCAAATTCAATGTGATGCTCGTTTTAATGGCCATACATTCAGGTATTTTCCAAGGTAACTGTATGATTAAGGTGAATTCTGGTTGCTGTTCATTTATCCCCATTGCAATCATACTAACAAGCTGATTAGTGCCTTAATCATTACCATCATCATCTCCTCTCATTTCTGTAGGTAAATATTGTGGTTTGTGATGTTAACCTACAGTGCCCCCTGGTGGCCACCAATGTGAACCACAGCACATGAACTACAGTTGCAAAACTGTTGATTAGAATTTAAATGTAGAGTTCTAGAAATGCAGAATATAACTTCATTGTAGAGTTAAAGAACTCTAGAATATAACTTTAGAAAATTATAGATCTTAAGCGCTACATTAGAATTTAAATGAAGACTTCTAGAAGTCTGCAATGGAACATTGATAAGAGTTCTAGAACTATGAAACATATCTTTGATGTACCATCAGTAATAACAGCCACTGTAAGATGTCTACTCCTCTCTACTCTACTATCTTCTAATACACACACCAGGATCCGTCGACGCAATGGGGCGTAAGAACCCTGGTGTAATCATATCATTGTGAATTTAATTCCATATAATCCTGCTTTAATTAGCTTTCCCCACAGCACGATAAACATCCCATTATCGTACTGTAAACAAGTCGTGTATAATTGCCTCCACTGTAAGGAGCTGGGCTGCTGTGATTGGCTGGGGCCCCCAATGTGTCAGAGAAACGCTGGTTTTTGCACACCACTATCAAGACATCTGGTTCTCTGGTTGTTTAGCACACGAGGCTAATGACATAGCTGTAGACCATCCTATGCTACCCTGCTGTAACCCTCATATACAATATTTAGCACTGATACTTTGTACTTTGATTTAATACATGTAATTCATATTTTCTTGGTATTTAAACATTATTATGTAAATGCAGAAGGTTCAATATGCCACTGTTATTCAACTTTTTCTATATTCCAAAGAAATTCTCAAACGATTTGCTCCAGGAGAAGGTGGGACTGGCAGGAAAAGATAATGAGTTTGATTCTGGGCGGGGATGGATGAGGTGGGTGGAGCAAGGGCGAGCACATTTTTTTCTCACACGAAAAGTCACATAGGTTGACATGTCTTGACCCAGGATGATTTAGGCTGTCATTTATCTGTCTCTCTCTCTTTCTCTTTCTCTGTCACATCTTCCTCTCTCTTCTCTCATTCCCAGACACACACTTTCCCAACACTTTCATTTAATTTCCATAGGTGCGTTTGATGATGGCAATTCAGGTGGATTGTGGTGGGTGGAGCCGAATGTTTGGAAGGTAACGTCTCACCTTGAAGAAGTCGGAGGCCTGTGTGACCAGTGGTGAGTCCAGTTCTGGTTTGGTCCGGATGTAGTGGGAGTACTGGAGGAAGTGGTCACTCTGTGGGGATAAGAACCGTAAGTCAAAGAAGTGAGCAGGATGTGAAGTGTTTAAGGGGTGTTTAACTCCCAGCCACCGAAAGGTTCAGGGTTCGAACCCCCAATGTCCGCAGCCTAACCTGTTGGCATCCTTGAGCAAGATTCCCCATTGCCCGTTTATGCTCCTTAATGACCTGTATCTGAAGTCAGTGTGAGCTGCTTTGAATAAAAGCATCTGCTATAATGATAGTAAATGATAATAGTAAAATAGAAAATAATACAAACCCTTAACTTAAACTCAACAATCTCTAACATCTAAACTTGACCATCATTAATGTTTAACCAACTATGAATACTGGCCCTTTAACTTAAACTCACCATCACCATTCACCATCTCTAGCCTACGACTTGAACCGAAACAATCCTTGCTGTATACACAGCTCCCCTCTCACTCACGTATTTGCTGAAGCAGTCGTGCTGTAGCAGACTCTGCAGCAGGGCTCCCTCCATGGCCGGGAGCAGGTACTGCGCGTGGAAGCAGCTCAGGCCGGCCCAGCAAGGGAAGAGGGCATCGGCCTTGCCCCGCAGGGCTGCCGGGGTGTCCGGGAGCTCCAGCAGGGGGAGGAACGTCTCCTGTGCCCCCTTCAGGACGGCCACGTACTGACGCTCCGCACTCAGCATCCTGCACCACAGCAGGTACAGCTTACTGGAGGGGGGGGGGGGGGGGGGGGGGGGGGGGGAGAGGTAGCGCGGGGAAGGGAGACATGGCGAGGGAGGGAGAGGGAGAGAGAGAGAGGGAGAGGGAGAGTCGGGGAGAGAGAGAGAGAGGGAAAGAGAGGGAGGTAGAAGGAGAGAGATTTAGAGATAATTGTGATTAGAAAAAGGACGCTTGTCTCTTCAACAAGGATGAAGAGATTTATCTAAAATCAGGGGATGGAAAACTAAATTAAAGGAAACTAGGGGGAGAAAAGGTAAGGAAGAGGAATTCTTTTATGTTTATTTGAAATTTACATTTGCAAAATGAAACTGAAAAGAAAAATGATGAGACAGGCATCAGAAGAGATGAGAACTCATCAAGGGAGAAGAGGAGAGGAGATGATTGAGAGATGAAGGGCGTGGTGATGAAAAAGCCATGTGACATCACACACAGTGGGATGAGGTGACAGGAGGAGCTCACGGCTTTGATCTCCTCTCTGAACTGCTCTTCATGCACACACACACACACACACACACACACACACACACACACACACACACACACACACACACACTACCTCTGCGTGGTGGTGGAGGCGCCCGCCCTCTCTCCTCCCATCTCTCGCTCCACGCGTCCCAGCAGCACGTGTTGCCGTGGCGACCCCGTGTGGTCCACCACCTCCTTGCTGCTGACCTCCACGCCTCTAATCAACACGCCTCCACCTCTTACTCCTCCTACTCCACCTCCCCGTTCTGCCGTGGATCTCACATCGCCGCCGCCGTCCCCGCTCCACATGGGGACGGTGGCGGCCAGCGTTGCCGTGACGACCGGGTCCACCATGGCGGTGCAGCGGCCCAGCCAGGACATGGGCGAGCTGCGGCAGGGCGCGATCAAGGTGGAGGAAGGGGGCGGAGGCGGCGGTGGGGCTGGGGGAGGAGTGGGCGTGGACCGACGGGGGGCGAGCAGGGCCTGAAGGTCGAAGCTCGGGTGGCGCTTCCTGGGGGGCTTCTGGGAGACGGGGGCGTCGGCCACCGCCTGCAAGAGGAGGGAGGAGACGGGAATGATGTCATCTAGGGTTAGAGGTCGAGACAGCGTGCGTCACAGGGGTGATGCTGTGTGGAGAGCTAACAAAAATGAATTGTGTTAGGAGAGGAGAGGAGAAAAGAGACAGGAGAGGAGAGGAGGGAGAGGAGAAAAGAGACAGAGGAGAGGAGAGAGAGGGAGAGAGAGGAGAAAGAGAGGAGAGAGGGAGGAGAAAAGGGGAGACTAGGAGATGATAAGACAGGAGAGGAGAATAAATAGAAGAGGAGAGGAGAGAGGAGGAAGAGGAGAGAGAAGAGGAGAGGAGGAAGTATGCTACAATATAATACAATATCTAATATACTTATATATTAAAAAGAGAATAGATACTTTTTATTTTTTTATAAAATACATATTATTCACACATGTCCACTCTGGGATTGATAAAGTACAGCTCATCTCATGTTAGTCTTTATGAACCGTATATCTCACCGTCTTCTTGGCAGGATTCAGCAGGTTCTGCAGGAACCCTCCGGCTCCGCCCCCTGCTCCTCCCGAGGCCCCGCCCCCACCCTCCTTCCTCTGTCCGGCCGGCTCGGCTATCTTCAGCGTGGAGCAGGTCTGTGGTCGGAACAACGACGCCAGGGACCCCCATGACTGTAAGGTCCCCAGGGGCCCATCCGCACCTCCACCTCCGCCCCAGTCCCCCTCACCCTCACCCTCGGGCCCCATCAGCTCCCACAGACTGCTGGTCCAGGGGGTCTTGGCCTTCCCCCCCTGAGGCCCCTGGGCGTGGTTGGGGCCCTGGAGGAGCCTGGGCTTCACCTGAGCGACGGTCCGCTGGTAGCGCTCCATGGTCTGGGTCCACAGGTCCAGCAGGGCCCCCCCGCCCAGCTCCATGGCCAGGGAGCGGGCGTCCTGGAACCGGGATGGGGGGATAGGCGGGAGGGAGGCCAGGGGAGAGGAGGAGGGGGAGGCGGAGGAGACAGCATCGCACCACTGGGTGGCCTGTGGAGGGGAGGGGAGGAGAGGAAGAGGAGGAGGAGGAAGAGGTGAGTTTGTAAACAGAAAGTTGTAGTGTGTATGTGTGTGTGTGTGAATGCATGCAAACACTGTTCACAAAGGAATATGTATGTAACTTTATTTTGCCTATTTTATATTAGGCACCTGCATTTCCCTCACAGAATTAATAAAGGCAATTTTATATATAGTGTATAGTCTATATATATATATACCTATATTAGAGTAGTGAGTAGTCTCTGGGTGTTGTATATAGTATAGTGCATATAGAGCAGTGTGTATACCTCTGTTAGAGTAGTGAGCAGTCTCTGGGTGTTGTATATAGTATAGTGCATATAGAGCGGTGTGTATACCTGTTAGAGTAGTGAGCAGTCTCTGGGTGTTGTATATAGTATAGTGCATATAGAGCGGTGTGTATACCTGTTAGAGTAGTGAGCAGTCTCTGGGTGTTGTATATAGTATAGTGCATATAGAGCGGTGTGTATACCTGTTAGAGTAGTGAGCAGTCTCTGGGTGTTGTATATAGTATAGTGCATATAGAGCGGTGTGTATACCTGTTAGAGTAGTGAGCAGTCTCTGGGTGTTGTATATAGTATAGTGCATATAGAGCGGTGTGTATACCTGTTAGAGTAGTGAGCAGTCTCTGGGTGTTGTATATAGTATAGTGCATATAGAGCGGTGTGTATACCTGTTAGAGTAGTGAGCAGTCTCTGGGTGTTGTATATAGTATAGTGCATATAGAGCGGTGTGTATACCTGTTAGAGTAGTGAGCAGTCTCTGGGTGTTGTATATAGTATAGTGCATATAGAGCGGTGTGTATACCTGTTAGAGTAGTGAGCAGTCTCTGGGTGTTGTATATAGTATAGTGCATATAGAGCGGTGTGTATACCTGTTAGAGTAGTGAGCAGTCTCTGGGTGTTGTATATAGTATAGTGCATATAGAGCGGTGTGTATACCTGTTAGAGTAGTGAGCAGTCTCTGGGTGTTGTATATAGTATAGTGCATATAGAGCGGTGTGTATACCTGTTAGAGTAGTGAGCAGTCTCTGGGTGTTGTATATAGTATAGTGCATATAGAGCGGTGTGTATACCTGTTAGAGTAGTGAGCAGTCTCTGGGTGTTGTATATAGTATAGTGCATTTAGAGCAGTGTGTATACCTCTGTTAGAGTAGTGAGCAGTCTCTGGGTGTTGTGTATAGTATAGTGCATATAGAGCGGTGTGTATACCTGTTAGAGTAGTGAGCAGTCTCTGGGTGTTGTATATAGTATAGTGCATATAGAGCAGTGTGTATACCTGTTAGAGTAGTGAGCAGTCTCTGGGTGTTGTATATAGTATAGTGCATATAGAGCAGTGTGTATACCTCTGTTAGAGTAGTGAGCAGTCTCTGGGTGTTGTCCAGACAGCTCCAGCGGTGGGACAGCAGGTGGCTCATGTCTCTGAGTCGCTCCCTGACGGGGGGTAGCAGCAGCTGGACGTCCCGGAGGCCAGACCAGTCCAGCTCACACCACACCTCCAGCTGGCCCAGCACCTGTAGACTGTCACTGTGGACGTCCTGTGGACACAACACATCGTCATCAGCGCAAGTATTAATAGTAGTAGTGCTATTAGAAGTAGTAGTTGTAGGATTATATTATGATTATTGTTATGAATGATTGTTGTTAGTAATCCAATAATGTGGTCCTGCGTAGCTTATCTGGTAGAGCAAGGCATTAAAGTGAAATGCGCCACACTCCGTGGCGTTATACTATCAGTCGGCTTAACCCTCTCGCGGACACGGACATCAAAATCAACCGCTGGCCAGACGGAGCTCCACACGTCCACACACACCTTGGTGTTTATTATTCATGGTCCCTTTGTCGCGACGTCGAAGAGTATACCTCAAAGCGCTTCTACTTCACGAAAACAATGCCACCTGCGTTCGGAGCAGGTCCCATGAATAATCTATGCTTGCAATGTCTGCACTCACAGTATTGTAACCCATTTTAGATAAAAACATCGATCGAAAGCCACTCACAGACAGACCCACAGACAGGCAGCCAGGCAGGCAGGCAGGCAGGCAGGGACATTTGTGAACTCACGTTGGCGGTCTCCCTGAAGCTCTTGAACTTGTGCTGCTTGACGGACAGCCGGCTGAGGGAGAGGGGCGGGTCTTTATACTCCTCCAGCTGGGACTGCACCTCCCTGATCTCCTGGTCACACTGAGGAGGAGGGAGAGGAGAAGAAGTAGAGCAAAGAGAAAGATGGAGAGAAAGGAGAGAGAGAGAGAGAGAACGAGATTTTCAAGCTGCTAATAGTTCCCTGTACAAATACTTTAATATTCAATTGGTGAGGAAAGTGAGTGTTGAGATATGCTATTACTTTCTCCAGTTTGTCCACCAGCCCTGCCAGACGTCCAAGAGCTTCCAGGTCACAACCTCTCTGGTTGGACACGCGGACCAATCGGTGAAGGGCATCGTCCACGCTCTCATAGAGGTCAGAGGTCGCAGCAAGGGCAGCTCTGAGAGGGAAAGGTCACTGGTTTGTACAGGATATACAATTGGCTAATTCATTCAATTTGATTTAAAATGTTCAAATGTTATCAATAGTCATTCAAGTTTGACTGATTACTCACTAACAAAATTATTTTCTTGGCTGGTCAAAATGTATGGAATATTTGGGTTCCAGTTCAGGTAAACCATAGCGTTTAGGGTAATTTATAATGTTTCTGCCCTTATATGTCTACTACTGCTGTGAATACAGATAGATCTTTTTTCAGTCTACTTCATAAGAACAAGGCTGAACTACTTAATTCTTTGCCAAATGAGAGAATGAACCAGCAAACACACAACTGTGTTTAGAAACACAGTTGTGTGTTTGCCAATTCATTAAAAAAACACAGATCTTTGTTTTGTGTTATTTTGTGGTAGGTTTTCAAATAGGATGTGAAGTTTACATCTCTCTCCGCCAGCTGTTTCGCGCTTCAAGGTCAAAACATGTAAACAGCACGTATTTTTGTGATGGTCTCTAGGATCTTAAGAAGAGCATAACATCCGTGGGTGAAACTACTTTCTTGGAGCAGTTTAACTCTTTCAGGGGTTTGGAGGAGGAGGAGAAGAAGTTAGCACGAAGACCACAGCTCAATGGTGGAGCCCACCAGAACAGGACATGTGTGTGTATGCGTGAGAAAGAGTGTGTTCCACAAGTCATGTCATTTATGAGTATCTTCTTGAGAATATTGAGTATCCTAAAGCATACATTAAAGTGTATATTCATCAGATTGGAACTTCCTTACTTGCAGTCTGGGGATTTATGTGCCAATCCTGATGTGCTATTGGTCAATCCGGCGAGCCAAGCTCCGCCCCTCTGCTGCAGCTCTGTCAGTCTTTGGTCGGCCAGGACGCCCATCATGAGTCCTCTGTGCTTTTCAATACTTAAAGGAACTGCCTGTGGAGGAATAAAAACACTGTTTTTAACGAATAATATTGATCACTGGTATTTGCATTCATATAATTTAAATTATATAATCTACTAAGAAAAAAAGCAGCAATTCAGGAATTCAAAAGATTTAAATTCTGGAAAATAAGGAGTTCTGGGAACTGGGCGACGGGCCCCCTGGGGGTGGCATTGAGGAACTACAGGGGGCATGACATATTCACACACAATTCAGATACTATACAAACTGAATTGATAAACAGCTAGCGGAAACAAGTTACAAAGATATTGCGCCAAAGAAATACCAAATAAATAACAAGGTCAAAATGGGGGGCGTGGCAGAACAAGTCTGGGAACGCCTACAGCTTGACCGTTTGCTCCATTGCACTTTGACACAACACATAAGTTGTGGAACATATTCTGACTAACTACCACACCAAGCTGCCAAGCTACACCCTTGTCTATAAGTGTATAAAAGTGCCCCTTCTTTTCTAAAATATCTCTGTTACTCTTGTGTGTAACTCTGTAGCAAAGCTTTGGTAGATATAATAGATTTCAATGGAAAGATGTGGAAGTGCTTTGTATTAAACATCAAAAGCGAACTGATAAAGAAGTAAGCTAGCAGTGAGCTAAGAGACATAACACAATGGAGAAATGCTAACAGAAACGGGGATATGCTAACAGACACATGCAAAGAGACATAAGCAAACAGACATATGCTAACAGAGAAAGCACTAACGATAGTGTGATTAGCTGATTGTCTGAGTGTTTCTTTTAAAGTACCTTAATATTGTCAGGCATGGGTTCAGCATCCATGGACCGCAGCGCCTCTCCTAGCAGTGAGAGGGCGCTCTCACACCGCTCTGTCAGGCTCTCCAGGCTCTGTGAGGAAGAATAGATATATTAGATACTATTACTTACTATTTAGTCTGTTAGGAGCTGCATACAGGTAGATAAGTGGTTCTGGTTCGGTGTTGGTACATAAATCGCTCGGCCAATGTTCGGGCTCGGTGGTCCTTTCTGGTTTTCAGTTACTATTGGTCTAAAACAGCATTTTTACATTACAACGGGCAAATAATACGCGTAACGTAAATTGGTTTATGTAACCCACACCGGTCTAGAATGATAGTTGAAACTTTTGTTTGTAAAGAAACAAAAACAGAACAAAAACATGCTAATGTGTAAGGCCAGGGGTGATCAGGGGGGACAGGAAACAAGTTTTCATAGGAGCAGATAAACAAATCCTTACTCTGGATTTAGCTGTCTGGGATACAAGCCATGGGAGCTCCAGATAATATCACTCCTCTCCTTTTGTCTCTACTGCCTCTACTCCCTTCGTCTGCATCTCTCTCTTCAGTATCCATCCCACCCCCTCTCTCTGTCTGACTCCTACTCTCTGTCCTGCTCTCAGTCTCCCTCGCTATCCCTCTTTTGACCTCTCTCGCTGTCTTCTTACACAGTCTCCCTGTGTCTGTCTTTCTGTCTGTCTCCCTCCATCTCTCTCTTTAGCTCTGTCGTTTTGTTTTGCCTCTCCTGCAAAAAAAAAACCTCCTTCACTTAACTCTTCACCTCTCCCCCTCTCCTTCTCTCTCTCGACCCTTTTCTCTCTGTGCACCTCCTCTACTCCTCTCCTAGAGCCAGCGACAGCCTACCAGTCGGAAGAGCAGCCAGTCAGCGTGGGCGTGGCTGAAGTCTCCGCCCATGTCTGTGAGGAGCTGCTGCTGGTCCACGTACTGCTGGAGGACCACGGTTCCCCTCACCGTATGGACCTTAGAACACAGAACATCAAGAGATCACAGGAGCCAAGATGAAGGGAGGAAAGAAACGGTTAACAGATGTTAAAGGGGAGGGAAGAAATCTCCCCTTAGGATCTAACAGCTCAATTAAACCCTGATAATAATTTTATCTATCTAGTTCCCTGCTTATTAGCCGTTAGGCTAAATAGTGATTCAATAAAGCAGTTAATACAATGTGAAGTCCTCAGGCTTATCTTATCTTGTGTGGGAAAGCGAACAGCTATTGAACTACTGAGAGTCACTGTAGTTATACTTGTGTAGCATAGTTACTGTAGTTATACTTGTGCAGTATTGTAGTATAGTTAAGATATAATATACTCATGTAGTAGGCAACTCAGAGATGTCCCCATTACTGCAAACTAAAGGTATGCAGATACAAATAGGACAACCCAAGCTGTCTGTAGACCTGCAGTATTGGTGGGTTTATCGCCATTAAATAAAAGCAGATAAGACTTATATATTAATTTAAAGGGCTATCCATGGAGGGAATTGTATCTATGAGGTCACAGTAATGCAAACAACCTCTAAGTTGCTTATGGCTACTTGCATAGTTTTGTAGTATCGTTACTGTAGATATACTTGTGTAGTATTGTAGCATCGTTACTGCAGATATACTTCTAGCATTGTAGTATCGTCACTGTAGATATACTTGTGTAGTATTGTAGTATCGTTACTGTAGATATACTTCTAGTATTATAGTATCGTCACTGTATATATACTTGTGTAGTATTGTAGTATCGTTACTATAGATATACTTCTAGTATTGTAGTATCGTTACTGTAGATATACTTCTAGTATTGTAGTATCGTTACTGTAGATATACCTGTGTAGTATTGTAGTATCGTCACTGAAGATATACTTGTGTAGTATTGTAGTATCGCCACTGTAGATATACTTGTGTAGTATTGTAGTATCGTTACTGTAGATATACTTCTAGTATTATAGTATCGTCACTGTATATATACTTGTGTAGTATTGTAGTATCGTTACTATAGATATACTTCTAGTATTGTAGTATCGTTACTGTAGATACTGTATACTTCTAGTATTGTAGTATCGTTACTGTAGATATACTTGTGTAGTATTGTAGTATCGTCACTGAAGATATACTTGTGTAGTATTGTAGTATCGCCATTGTAGATATACTTGTGTAGTATTGTAGTATCGTTATTGTAGATATACTTCTAGTATTGTAGTACCGTACCTCGAGTGTTTCCAGGTCGAGAGCAGTGGCTTCCTGTTGTTCTTCCAGCAGGATCAGAACAGAACCCAGACCACCTGGAACCAAGACCTACACTCACACACACACACACACACACACACACACACACACACACACACACACTGTTGACATCTGTACATTCAAGCTAACAAAGCATTTAGCCGTTTTGGCAGGAAACCTTTGGTGGCAATAGTTTAGGGAGCAGACCTCACCTGGAAGTGTTTAAGAGCAGACAGGAAGAGAGGGGAGGGCGGGCCCTGGCGACTGTCAATCAACACGATCAGCCCTTTGTCTTTGGCTGCCGGGCTGTGGAGAAGGTAGACACATGTTAGGATAAAGAGATGAGGTAGAGGGACATTCAGACATCGAGAGAGAGGGAGAGGGAGAGGGAGAGGGAGAGGGAGAGGGAGAGGGAGAGGGAGAGGGAGAGGGAGAGGGAGAGGGAGAGGGAGAGAGAGCGAGATTAATTTCTCTTCAATGTGGGAGTTAAAAGAGGATTTACAGTATGGCTTAAGTGAATGACATTCTACACTTTTCGTAAGAGCAGAAAAAACCTTTTTCAAGCCAAATGCTAAAATTGTAATGGTCATATTTACAATTCTGGCATATCATCTGGCAAAGTATAGTTTACTTAGTCAAGTGCTTTATGAAAAAAAACATACATTTCCATAAGATAGCCTAAAAACCCAGGAAGCGGTAAGATCAACTGTACTTAAATATTTGTTTAAGTTACAACGCCACCTCGAGCAAGACTGGCCGACAAACACTTTTGGTTAAAGGTCAAACGTTTTGGCTCCAGCCGTATCGCAGACTGCAGAAATATTCCGTAATCATTGGAACAGAAGTAAAAATAACGAGCCAGGACAAGTGAAATCTGGATGCTACGTTTTCGTGGTTTCGACAGAACAGGATATTCTAGGAGTTTCTGTCAATACCAAATTAATTGCTAAGTAGTGATCGGCCATGAAGAGAGAGAGAGAGAGAGAGAGAGAGAGAGAGAGAGAGAGAGAGAGAGAGAGAGAGAGAGAGAGAGAGAGAGAGAGAGAGCGAGAGAGAGATAGATAGTTTGATTAACTCACTCCTATCCCAACCATTATAATTTTTTTCTCTACTCTACTTATACTGTTATATTAAACTTTTCAACCTTTTTAAAGTACTTTTCTTGCTACGTTTTATTTGTTACATTTTTAACTGCTTTGGGAATGTCTACTTTCGATGTCCATAAAACTCTTTTTCATTGATTTGAGAGAGAGAGAGAGAGAATATAGCAGTAAACAGAAATGTCAAGTGCTGATATAAAAAGTAGCAGAAAAAGGCCTAAAATTGGCTAGCACCATGCGAAGCAGCCCTCAAGCTCAGCTAAGATAAATATATCACCCAGAATCTGGATTTGGGGGAAAATGTCACCGCAAAGCTACATTACAACTGGTTCAACACATGCTAAGCTAATTAGCCTCGCCTTTTGTGGCATGCCAAGGAACTCCCTGCAATAAAGTAGTGGTGTGTAATTTCAGGTCAAGTAGTACTCACAGAGATAGGAAAATGCTTTTGTGACAGTTAAAATGCACATTCGGAGGGGATAAAACCTTTTTTTCTGTGATTATTTAATCTGGCGTCATACACATTGTAATTTTTCTATTAAAGATAGTAAGGTATAAATTTTTTTATGGATATGTGTTGATTAAGTTAGGGTATTAGTCTAAGGATGGTCAACATTTAAAACCTAAAAAGTTGAAATGTTAGGTTAGAGATTAAGAGGTTAACTTTAGGTTTTTGGGGAAAGGTGGTAACATTTAAGTAAGGCTGTGATGTTATTGGTCAAGGTAAATATCTGGGGCTGGAAAGCAATGTATCATGGGAATAACCACCAGTAGCACCCCACACGGAAATGTACAGCAACTCAGTCAACTCGCTACACACAGAAACACTACACTACAAGCGAGCTGTATAAACGCCTAACTTAATCACAAAGAAGGATTTCTGCTAAAAGGGAAAAGTGGATTTATTTTCTCCTTGGATTCTTTCCCAGACTCCTGGATTTGGCAGGAAGCCAGTGAAGGAAACATCAAATCAAGCTGTTGATAGACGACGGGCCGAGCTGCGGTAAACTCCTGACCTGGATCTGCACGAGTCACCGACACAAATCACTGATGATCAAATAATGAGTTTTGTGCTTGAAATAATTCCCCAAATTCATTTCCTGATTGTGATGGAACGAAGTCTGCGGCCTCCAAGGTAACCGGAGGGGGAAAGGAAAACCTGATATTTAAAAAGTATAAAACAGCCACGCCTGTCTGTTGGCATTGCTTGCAAGTTGCAGACAATTTCACATCCAAACCCTCTTTGGCATAAAGTCGTTTCATTGGTACATTGGTAGGATTCTGGTTAGGTTTGTTTTTTCGTGACTCAAACAGAACATTCAAACCTAAGACTCCAAGATGGCCCACTCCTTGTGCAGACATGATCATCCACTGTGTGTGGGGTTCTTACATTTAATATTTTAAATATAAACACAGATAGGCCTACTGTAAGCAGTAGTATCATGGTTTCATTACTATTTGTATTATTACCTGGTGTTTTGTGTTGACATTTTGTTTTATAAAGTGTTTTCATTAGTATTTAATGAGAGGTTGATGAGAGGTTATCTAATCTAATCTTTTTTGTGTGTTGTAAGTACAGACTATCAATATCTAAGGATCTACTGGGTTCAACTTACCGAGTGATTCTATGGTAACAGGACAGAACTCTGGCCATCTCTTCAGCACTGTAGCCCTCCTCAGGGATGTGGGTTTCCATGACGACCAGAGCCCGGCCTAGCCTGTCCACCGTACCTGAGTTGGAATCAAGCATAGCGTAACATTAGGTCATCGTAGCATAGACCGAGCTACCGAGCCTAAATGAGTTAATCAAAGCATAAAACAAGCTTATCATAACTACATGGTGGTCACCAGTAGATGTTTTGTAAGTTTTGCTCATTCATGTCTTCTCATGACAGGGTTATAATGGAATATATTTAGGGTAACAGTCACTGAATATTTAACAAAAAATCAATTATTAGATTATTTTAAATATATTTTATACTACATCAATGAGCAATTCTTTATGATCAATATAAGGTAATGATGTACCTCTGCTCAATTAATGAAATTTTTTGTTAACTTTCACGAACATATAAAATATACGTCAACTGTCTTCCAATCACGTACCGGATAGCTTGAATTTCCCAGACTGCAGAAGATCCGAGTCCAGCTCCCTCAGCAGGGGTGGTGCTTCAGTAGATACGTTGTCTGATAGGTCGGGACGAGGTGTTTCAGGTCCAGACTCTGAAGCATCGTGGTTGGACAAGTTCGTACCGGATTGGCTGGTGGAGTCGGGTAGAGATTCTGTCTGAGACTCTGTGGATCGATGTGAATGAATACAAGTGAGTGAGTGAAGCATTTAAAGAAGCAACATGGAACTTATTGACCTTTGGTGAGCACTTAGTTCTTTAGTCATTTTATCCAAAGAGAGAGTGAATCTAGATACATGTCATTGAGGAGTAGGTAGGGGTTAGGGGGCATCTTGCTCTAGGATGTCTACAAGTAGTCAGTGGGGGATCGAACCCAGAACCTTTCAGCTGGGAGTCAAATACCCAAACCATTTGTTATCTTCAAGCATTAGCACAACTTCAAGGGATACAAAGAGATATCTGTCTTACCCTCCTGTTCATGTGAGGGGATTACACTTTTAAATACTTTCCAAAGATTTCCAATGTGTACAGAATAGTCGTGGAAAAATGATCTGTGTGTTTGTAGACATACTACAATCTATTTGTTGTGTTGTGACTGCCACTCGTTTTGAATAAACAACTTTTCGGAACACATTGGAAATCTTTGGAAAGTAATTTAAAGTGTATTCCCCTCACATGAACTCGAGCTAGGCTACTGTAACTCAATGGAATGTCAATGGTATGTCAATGGAAGAGGCTAACGGAAAGGGAATGCTAACCCAGCGAACTCTCCTTCCTGACGCACGATGATGAATTTGTTATTAAACAACTAGTCTGAATCTGGGTAAGACAAGCAAACGGCACTTTACAGATACCTGGCTGATCCCTTTGAATCAGTTCTTGTCAGAATATCTCACCTGTGCTGTCTTTTCTTGATGGATTTTCTCCAGCTCCCTGATTGGACGAGGTGTGCTCTTTGTCCTGCCCACTAGACTCCTCTGCTATCTCTAATTGGCTTTCCTTGGTGATTGGTAGTTTGGTGGAGGAAGGGCGGGCGGGAAGTGGGGGCGGAGCTTTGGGGAGAGCTTTAGAAGCTTTTTGGTTGCCACGGCCACCGGATCGAGCCCTTCTTTGGACCCCTTTTCCCTTCCTCTTCCTCCTGTTATGAATAATGTAATTCATATATTTTTTATAGAAAATTAGTAAGCATTTAATATGTACAGCAATCCAATTGATCTGCAATGGTGTAGGATTGAGGAAATTACTAAAAACGTCATTAATTGCATATCCAGGGAAATTAGGCAGTTTTTTGTAGGGACAATGTTACCACATTTATATAATTTATATGACACACTTCTTTTACAGATTTTCACATTTTGTCTTTTCATGTGAAGAAAAAGTAACATAAAATCGACAAAATAAATAGATGAGAAGGAGGAAGAGATAACGTTACCTGAGGGCTCGCAGTGCTGCTGGTCTGACATCTCTACCTTGAGATAAATCCCTGCCCTCAGTCTTCACTACATTCTTCTCCGGTTCCTGGCTTATGTTTGCAGAACCCGTACACATTTCAGAATGTTCCGTCAGCTGACATTTCTTCGAGCTATCCAATGGGCCACTGGCATTTGCTCCACTTCCCGGAAGGTCGGCCAATGGCGTGCCGGCTTTGAGTATGCATTCCGGTGCTTCTGAAGTGGGAGTGGTGGAATCGCTGTCCCCGCTCAGTGGTTTATCGGCATCCTCGAACACAGAGTCTGACTGGGACCTGTGATCTGATTGGCCCTCAATCCTGTGCAACAGCTTGTGATTGGTCAAGCCTTGGGAACCTTTGCTGGTCAAAGTGTCGCTGGCACCCTCGTATTCCTTACCTCCTTGAATGTCCCTGCACGGCTGGGAGAGGCCGACTCCTTCCCTCTCCTTGCCCACACCAGGCCTCCTCTCCTTCGACGGACCCTCGAAATAGACTCCCTGGCTCTCCGGGGCCTTCTCTCCGTCATCCGAGTCATGGAGAGACGAGGAGTATGACCGGCTCACGCTGCCTGGCTTGTCGGCTCTAGGGGGCGAGGGTTGAGAAGGTAACGAGTCCCCCCTGGGCGACGTCACGTCTCTTTTCCCGCCTAAAACGTTCCGGAAGCTCCCGGATCCCTCTGCCTTCCCGTAGCCCCAGGCCTTCCCCCTCTTCAGCTTGATGGCATGGCTCCGCCGGCACAGCGGCAGCGTTCTGGTCTTGCTGATGGCGTGCATCTCCAGGTACCGCGAGGAGGAGGAGGAGGCCTGTGACTGCCGGGCGTCGGCCCCCCCGTCAGGCCCGCCCCTGGGCTCCAACAGCTCCACGTAGTCCCCGTCCATCTGGAGGTACCTGGAGGTCCTGCCCAGTCCGTCCTCGCTGCGCCTGCGTCGGGGAAGCGCCTGCTCAGAGTCCCGGACCGCCGTTCCTCCCCCGTTGTTGTTGTTGTTGTTGTTGTCATCCTGCTCCTCCTCCTCATCCCAGGACCAGGAGTCCGGGTCTCCGGAGGAGGAGTCCCCCCAGCCGCCAAGCCCGCCACCGCTACTGCCCCCCTCGCTGGGGAGACGGCCTGGCGTGGAGCCCCCGTGGTGGGACATGAGCCCGGGGTCCTCGGTGGGGTCGTGGATGAACTTGGGGTACACCACCTCCTTCCAGGGCAGGCGGACCACGCCGTCGCAGGTGCTGACCAGACAGGTGTCCAACCCACCACCCACTGGACCGAGAGAATTGCAGCAGATGGTTCGTTCAGTTGTAAACAAATGGAATGCCGCTCTCAGAAATACCAAATATTCAAATGTGAAATTCTTCAGAAATTCAATTTCAGAATTCAATTTCAGAATGCTAATCAGAATGTGCTCTGAAGGGAACGTCAAAACTACGCAACAACCTCTTGGACTTTGAACTTAAAGTCAAAGAGGTCATCGGTAATCAAACCTGTAACTCTTTATAAACTAGGTTTATAGGCTAAGTTTTAACATACGTATCTCTGTTTCGAAACTAGCTAAAAATATTGAAAGCCAAACTTTTCATCTACTCATCCACAAGTGCATTTGGGAGACCAAAATCATTATCATTATCCACCACTATCATTATAAATCGTCGGCGACCTCACCCTCTCGCTTGTGTCCACGCTCTCTATTGACGCTGTGCAGCCACTCGGTGGTGAACACTAGGGAGTGCTGTGACTCAGGCACCAGGATCTCCTGGACGGTGCGTCCGCCGGGGGCCAGGCACTTGAGGGCCAGCCGGGGACACCTGGTGGAGAAGGGCACCACCTGTAGGTAGAAGTCAGTACTGCGCAGGAGCCTCCAGTCCAGGGTGGACAGCTGCACCACCACCTTCTCACCCAGACACAGCGGCCAGCCGGAGTGGAGGAACAGGCAGCCCAGGTACTGGGACTAGGGAGGGAGATGTGAACCGTTAAGCCAAGAAGGTACCGAGACCAAAAATAATCAAATAAGATAAGCATTCCATGTGCTGAGACTAAGGAGACAGACACATTAAGTTCAATTAAGTTCTGCATGTACTAAATCTAGGGAGACAATATAAATACATGATGAGATCCGCATCCCAGCTACTGGGTTAAGGAGTGAGACTGATTCAGTTAAAACAACCACTTAAGATAAGACCAGATAAGACCCATACCCATCTCGAAGCCTCTCAAAATAGCATGGACTCTCTCTCCATCTCTCTGACCCCTCAAATATATCTCACTGCCTTATCTGTGAATCTAGCGCTCACGTGAATCCCAGCTGGCACAGTCAATGCTAACACACATGCACGCACGCACGCACACCAACACACAGATACACAGACACACACACGCACACACACACCTTCCCCAACTCATTCATTCACGGCCCTGTGCACAAACTCTCCATTCTACATTCACACAAGCCAGTTCTTGTCTACGTTGCCGGGTTTATTTTAGTAAGAACATTCTAGAAATGAGAGAGAGAGAGAGAGAACAGCGGACAACAGCAACAAAAAAACGACACCCAGTTCAGGTTGAAGCCAGCCAGCAAACAGCGTGGACGACGAATACAAGGGTGGAACGCGTTGGCAGGCATACAGTGTGTTTCACAAAAGGTTAGCATAGTGTTGTGTTGTATCGAAGGGGCCATCGGTAGCAGTAGTGAGTCACAGGGAGTCAGGCAAAACCACACCTCTACAACAGTTAAAGTTTAACCGACTTAGTCAGTGTCTATTAGCGCTTCAGCTAGCGTGGAAAGACACTAACTGTTGACCGCTTGTAAGAGTGTGTGAATATGAACATGGAGCGCATCGAGGAGTTTTGCAGCATAGTAGGGTGCTGTTAGCAAACACATGGTATAGGAAACTGTGTGTACTTGTGACATTCATACTAGTTGAATGAGAGCAGGTCTTGTTAAGGGGTGTGTGTGTGTGTGTGTGTGTGTGTGTGTGTGTGTGTGTGTGTGTGTGTGTGTGTGTGTGGAAGCAACAGAGTAAGCAATGTATGGAGAAAACTAACGAGGAAAAAATAATGGTACCAACCGTAATTAATCGTGTGTCACATAGATATTTCTCTCCCTCTCTCTCTGTGCCTCTCTCTCTTGTCCGGACCACTTCTCACTGATTTGTCTAATGACATGGGAACTCACCCTCCCTTCATTTTACCTCCCCCATTCCCTCACCCCTGCATCCCCCCTCTATCTTTCTCTCTCTCTCTCTTTCCTCCTGTGTCACAAGACTTGATTAAATTATATTCCTCACCTTCCAATTCCCTGTTAAAATTAAATTACACAACCAAAGCATTTACAAACTTATATACGATATAAATGAGTACAGTAGGTTAAATGATCACGACTACAGTACAAACACAATGTACTGATGTACAGCAAACTGGAGGGGGAGAGAGGAGAGAGGGACAGCTTGATGGAGGAGTCAAACAACAACACATGGGTTAGTTTATCTAAAAAAACCTTCACAGTTGTCTCAGACATTTATCACTCCTTTTCTCTTTCTCTCTCTACCTCCGCCCACTCACCCCTTTTTCTTGTTCTGCGCCATCTCTCTCTCCACGTGTCTTTTTATTGGACTGTCATTGTCACATTCTCTTTATCCCACTCTCACACTATATTTTTCACACACACTGTGAATGAAAGCCACGTTATTCTTTTCCCTGGTTTTCACACAACCATCATCTCTCTCTCTCTCTCTCTCTCTCTCTCTCTCTCTCTCTCTCTCAGTGTCTCGCTCCCTTTCTTGCCCAATGTGCAGCAGTCACCAGTAACATATGGAAATAATCAGCGATGACTCACACTCTCTCTCTCTCTCTGTCTCTCTTTGCTGACAGATTCTCTTAGCGACAACCGAAACACTGCTAACAATGTGTCTGTCTGTTTGTCTGTCTGAGAGGGGGAGTGTCTGCTTCGATGTCCATTCAATGCTGTCTGACTGTCTGTCTCTCTGTCTGTCGGTCTGTCTCTCCATATGTGTCTCTCTCTCCCTCTTTCTCTCTCCCTCTATGTCTCTCTCTCTTTCGCTCTCTGAGAGAGAGAGGCTATGTGTGGAAAATTTGGAATTTGTGAGCTCATTCATATATAAACTGGGGAGAATAACCCTCAGAGTTTATGTCAACAATGCCCCGTGTGTGTGTGATGGTGTGTGTGTGTGTGTGTGTGTGTGTGTGTGTGTGTGTGTGTGATGGTGTGTGTGGGTGTGTGAGAGAGAACATTCTTAATGTATGGAATCTTTGTGACAGAGGTCCTTGTGGCCATAGGCATGTGGTTTTGCATTTGTGTGTGTGTGTGTGTGTGTGTGGTGCACACGTGCGTATGTGTGTGTGTTTTTATCTATATCTATCTGTGTATGTCAATTTTGGACTTGTATAATACTTTCCATTTCAAAGGAGCGTAGCTACCTATCCAACCTGCCTAACCCTGCTACTGTGCTGCATCACGTGAACTGATAGGGCCACACAGGGCCACATCGCCACTGTTTGATTGGTTCCATGACGGTGCAGTTTGATTGATGCGCTCTGATCCGCTGCTGATTAGGCAGATCTGGGTTCTAATCACTTCCATTTCAGAATGCTTGGACCGCACGCAGACACGACATGGTGGTCTGGCTCATGTTTAAAAACCCAGAGCTAAACAAGCTCATGTGTTCAACGTTTCGAGCTCACACCGGCGAGCTCGAGTTCTAGAATGTTCAGAACCAAGCCAGGCATGCAAACGCCTCGTGTTCTAGAATGTTCAGAGTCCACTCATGCCTGCTAAAGTGTCGTGTTCTAGAATGTTCAGTCCATTCATATGTTGGGTTCTAGAATGTTTGCCAACGTGTTGTGTTGTAGAATGTTTGCCAACATGTTGTGTTCTAGAGGTTTTTCCCAGTGTGTTGGGTTCTAGAAGTTTTGCTGGTGTGTTGTGTTCTAGAATTTTTGCCAACGTGTTGTGTTCTGGAATGTTTGCCAACGTGTTGTGTTCTAGAAGTTTTGCCAGTGTGTTGTGTTGTTAGAGTGTTTGCCAACATGTTGTGTTCTAGAATGTTTGCCAAAATGTTGTGTTCTACAATGTTTGCCAACGTGTTGTGTTCTAGAGGTTTTCCAGCATGCTGTGAACTCACGCAGGCGTGCTGCTGCAGTTTGTACAGCAGGTGTTTGGCGGGGACAAAGTAGTCCAGCAGGTAGCGGAGGCTGTCATGCTGATAGGTGGACTCCAGCACAGAGAACACCTGGACAGGGAGACACGCCATCAGTTAACAAAAAACACAATATGAGTCCTGACGGACACATCTCGCTAATGTAGATGGCAATAGCCTTGACAGCAGTTGACTCGGGTTCGATTCCTGGCCAATACAAATAGCTAACAGAGGGCAGGATAGTGAAGTGGCTAGGGTGTTTGACTCCCAGCCAAACACCCTAGTCATGTTATATCTCTAGGCAAGATGCCTATCCCCCACCTGCTTCTGTATGACATGTCTACAAATGTTATGTATGCCTCTGCTACATGACTAAATTAAATGACTAATATTTCTCAATAACAACCTAGGTGTGGTGGCCACCTGAATCACCCGCATCAATTATCCCAATGGTTTACACTTACAATACGGAGTGCATACACTTCTTGAGAATGGAACCCTTAACCCTGGCAGTGCTAATGCCTTGCTCTAAACACTGAGCTACACAGGACAACTTGACCACTTGAGAACGAGGGGAGATTAATGTGTGTGTGTGTGTGTGTGTGTGTGTGTGTGTGTGTGTACTTGGGAGGTACCTGTGAGAGAAGAGGAGGGGCGGTGCTCTCGAAGGGGGGGTAGAGAGAGGAGAGCGCCCCTTGGACACAGTCCTCCACCGCCTCTGATCCCTGAGAGAGAGAGAGAGAGAGAGAGAGAGAGAGAGAGAGAGAGAGAGAGAGAGAGAGAGAGAGAGAGAGAGAGACTATAAGTGTTAATACATCACTGGGCACTGACTGACCTCTGCAATGTCTGGGTTTTTGTTGGCAGACAGTGTGTCACCATTAAACACACTCACATACACACATATGCACACACACACGCTTTTACGTGGTACACACACACACAAGCACACACACACACACACAAAACACACTAATTAACCGACAAGTGGACAGAAAAACATACTCAAAGATAAGGAATATACATGTCTAAACCTTTTAACCTCCAAACACAAACACACACACGCAAACACACACACACACACACACACACACACACACACACACACACACACACACCACTACCATTTGTCTTCCTGCCGTATGGTCGGGGAGTGTTAAACACAGTGCCAGGAACCTCTTTAACAGTAGGGGTCCCCACAGAACAAAGACCCCACACTGAAGAGTCAATCCCGTCATGTCGCCTCTACTTACTGCATCCAGCCACACACACACGCACACACACACATGGACAGACACACACACACACAGACACACATTACATACATACACACAGTTGACACACTAAACCAGAACTTGAAAAGCAACCAGTGTGTACCGTCGGAAATGCCAAAATGCTAGGCTACTCGCTAAGATAAGCTAGCTTTTAGGCAATGTTTTTAGCGCCCACAAAAACAGACCCAAACTTTCACAGAAGAGACATGGCTCTGAACTGAACTTCAGCATGGTTTAAGAGTGTGTGTGTGTGTGTGTGTGTGTGTGTGTGTGTGTGTGTGTGTGTGTGTGTGTGTGTGTGTGTGTGTGTGTGTGTGTGTGTGTGTGTGTGTGTGTGTGTGTGTGTGTGTGTGTGTGTGTGAGAGAGGGAACGGAAGATGGTTAGCAGACGATCCTATCACTAGCGCTGGAAGTCCCCTTTAGATCACCAGAGATATACAGCCCAATAGAAGGCTGAGTCAGCAGAACCAATAAGACCACACACACACACACACCTACAGTTGCCCACACAGACAGACAGAGAGACACACATGCACATGCACATACTGTATTTAAACATAAGTGCACACACAAACAAAAGCACTTGATAGAAACATATACAGGAACATGCAAAGAAATACACACAGACACACACACACACAAACACACACACTACTGCGTCCTGCCAGTGGTGTGCATGCTGACTAAGCGGAGCATGCAACACTGTTTGTATTTCTACTGGGTTGTCGTCATAGTAACCCGCAATGGTTTTCTCTCCCCAACGCTTTTTTTCCCAAAGTCTTCCCAGCCTCAACATTTCCTCTACAAACTCCCATGAGCCTTTGCTCTGCTGGACTGGATTTCTCAAGCTCGGAGCGCCATCTCAACTGTTGTTTTTATCACTGTTGATGTATTTTGTTTGAGTTTGTTTATGTGGGTGATTCGCTTTTCGGTTGTTTGTTTGTCAAACTCCACTCAGGTTCGCCTCAACAACAAGTCACCTGACAACAATTACTGCAGCTATTGGCTCGTCAACAGATGTTCTGGGTCGCCCAACTGCAAAAAAATAACCCCCCAAAAGGAAAAAATGGTGAGCCAATCGAAGACCTCGGAGTGGAAGGAAAACAGTGGAAGAAAAACTAAGAGTTCGGGAGAAAGTTAGAGCGATAGACGGAGAGAAACAGGGAGAGATGGAGAGAGAGAGATGGAGAGAGAGAGAGAGAGAGAGAGAGAGAGAGAGAGAGAGAGAGAGAGAGAGAGAGAGAGAGAGAGAGAGAGAGAAAAGGGAAGGAAGAGGTGGGGGCAGAGGAAGAGAGAGTTTGAGATATAGCAAGAGAACAAGAGTAAAAGAGAGAGAGAGAGAGGTGCAGGAGGAAGTGAGTGGTCTTGGGGCTCGTGGGCAGGAAACTGGGAACCTAGTGTTTCAGTGTTTCAGTAAGGGACCACTGACGTCATTTCAACTAGCAGTCCAAAGACTGCTAGTTTCTATGATTCACATAAATATAGATCTTTCTTTCTGTCAAATACATATTAGATAAACTATAATGCTTCTTTAACCAAGCTATGAGAGTGTGGAAAAGTAAAAACAAAAGAATGGAAAGGTTGCACCCATGTAGGAACGTTTAAAAAAGCAAAACAATGAAAAACAATATGGAGGAAAATATAAAAAAAAAGAATTCTCCCAATTTCCAACGGAAGGATTTTGAAACGGAAGGTTGGATTTAAAGTAGGAAGGAAAGGCCGAGGGTAGTCATCGCCAAACTGAACCAAAACACATCCGACCACCTAGAGTCATATGGTGCCATGACTCAGCTTAACCTGGCCCAGGTCCGTCTGTCCGCCATTTTACAATCTTACAACCATGTCTCCATATGATACACATTTGAACCCCCTAAAAAGAAGATACACATCTTCACACATGACATAGACGACAAGCTTGACAGTTGGGCGACAAACACACACAACTCGGAGAATGTACACAATTAGGGAAATGCACAGCAACTATGAAAACCCAATTGTGGCGTACCCCTGATAAACTGACTGTTTATCAGTTAAGTTTACAGTTTGTTTTTAGACAAACCCCTAAAAAGAAAAAACGTTTTGTTATTTTATTTCCAACAGTTTGACTGTAACCAGCTGCTTGATGCTCTGCCACAATCACATCTCTTTTTGATTTAAAACCCTACAAATATTATATTTTTTGTGTTTTTATTTCCAACTGCGTCCAATTCTGACAGACTGTTATCCACCCTGTTGTTGGCGTCTAGCGTGGGATAGTGTCGGATTCAACTGCCTCATTTTCCAGCGTAGCAGCAGATTTGTGCGCTTGGCAGACGTACCTAAACTCCTGAGCACACAGCGCTCGGAGCTAGCATGAACGACTGCTACGCCAAAACCAGACCAGCCGTTCTCCTGAGGTTCTAGTCTACCGGTCAGGACACTCCATTAGTCCAAGAAGACCAAGGCCACTTAACACAACCAAATAGGAGCAGAAAGGAGACTTTGCACACTACAAGCCAATATTTGGCTTATAGTGTACAAATTAAATTGACTTTAAGTGAGTCATTTTAAGTGGGACATTCAAGTAAGCCTTGAATGCCTTCTGCTTTCCTTGACACTAGTGTTGGGAGAAAAACTTAAATGTCCAAATCGATAAATGCAAACGCTAAATACACTTCTGTGTGTATGCCTACTCGTAGCCATGCTCCTGAGATGTAGGCCTACTTAAGGCCAGTAAACAGGCGTATGATTGGGTGCGTGGGTCAGAGGTAATAACAGGGGGGTTTTAAACAGCCATCTGGCCCCCTGGCAACAACATATTGAACCCTTGTAAACCATAACAACCATGGGGGGTTTGGTAAAGGGGGTGGAATACACCACCACACCAAAGTGGTGGGCCTGTTTTAGCTCTGAACGTCTCTCAGTGTAATCCAAGGAGTTGGCGCTTGAGTTGGACTCAAGTGTGTCCAAAGCACGTCATGTCCCAACACGACCACTAGGGACTGCTTGACCTTGGACTCACTTGTCAGCGAATGTTGACCTCACCTGAGTCCACTTAAGCCTTTCGGTTAATAGAGAGGACTAGCATTAGTATGCTAGCTGTCATGTCCTGGTGCTATTCCATAGTTAATACAGAGGAATAACATTGGTTAGAAGGTATAAGCTAATCAATTGGTTAATATAAATGACTAGCATTAGCATATACCAAACAGATGAAATAGCATTAACATGGCAGCTTTGCTCTCCTATCTTGGTTCTATTCTATTGGTTAATAGCAGGGAAGCATTAACATACTAGCGGTCCTGTCCTGGTGCTATTCGATTAGTTAATACCAAGGAATAGTATCAGCATGCTAGCTGTCCTGTCCTATCCGAGTCATATTCTATGGATTAATAGCACTGGTATGCTAGCGTTCCTATCCTGTCCGGGTGCTATTCTATTGGTGCAGGATGCCATTAGAGAGCCAGTGACATTACAGGATTCTAGAACCTAGAAATCCCCTGGAGTCTAAATTCCACAGTTGTCTAACACCTGTTTAGGAAAACAGTACACTGATTTGATATGGATTAATTTAATTACTATTCTGTAACCAGGTTACTCTTTTGATGTAGTTAATGAGTAAGTAAAGTAAGTAAATGAGTTACTGTTTCCGATGATGATGGTGTTGAGGATATGTCTGTGCGCGCGCATGTGTATGTGTGTGTGTGTGTGTGTGTGTGTGTGTGTGTGTGTGTGTCGGACAGGATCAGAGTATCTCTTCCTTCAAGCTTCCTGTATTTTACTCATTCTCGTTTGCGAAAGGAATGGAGAAACGAAAGAGAGCGAGAGAGATTGTGATGAATGTAGAGGTCAGTAAAAAGTGAGAATGTCTGTGGTCAATGTGTGTGTGTTTGTGTGTGTATGTGTGTGTTTGTGTGTGTGTGATCTATTGCAGAACAAATACATGGTTAACTACATCCATCTGTAATATATATCCTGTTGATTCAACTGCAATTAAGTCAATGTCGGAGAGACAGATAGAGAGAACGAGAGGAAAAACCTCTGAAATATGAGGCAGACAAAGAGACAGCATGGAGGAAAAAACACCAGGGGTAGAGAGACACTGAGATACGGAGAAAGAGAGAGACAGAAGGAGATAGAGGGAGAGACAGAAGGAGATAGAGGGAGAGACAGAAGGGGGAGAAAGGCTTGAGAACGAGAGACGCAGAAAGGAGAGAGAAAAGATGGGAAAAGAAACAAGAGATATAGAGAGCAACAGAAGGAGTGGAGAAAGAAGGAGACATAAAGAGAGAGAGGAGAAATAGAGGGAGAGACAGAGAGAGAGAGACAGAAGGAGTAAGGGAGAGACAGAAGGAGAGAGGGGCGAATGGCCGGTGGGAGATCGATGGGAAAGGGGAGCAGTGGCAGCCATGATGGAAACCAGATGTAAACACGGAGAACAAGGGACAGAGAGAGAGAGAGAGAGAGAGAGAGAGAGAGAGAGAGAGACCGAAAGATAAACTAAGCAACGCTGTAGAAAGCAGGGAAAGTGTGTGAGGTCAGGTGAGCGAGCGATAGAAGAGAGGAAGAGAAAGAAAAGGGATGGATAGAATAGACACAAAAGAAATGGGCATATGAGGATGAGTGAGGGATGGGGTACGACAGCGAGAATTAAAAAAAAGTAGTTCAAGTCAAACCCATTTTGGGGACCACCGTAACCAAGAGACAGTGGTCCAAACATTAAGCCAAACATTTCAAAAGATGGGTAACCTAACATTGTGTAGCCTACTTGTGTTATTGTATGACAACAAACTGTTAACTTTTTCTCCTGGACTGTCAAATGTTTTGAGAAGCATTTGTGTTAGTCCTCGATCGACTTGTTGACATGGCGATAAACTTCTTTGACAGCGGTTTCATGGTTAGCTTATTTAGCCTAAGCCATACCATAATATTACAGCGTTCAGTCAGTCACTAAGTTGACTCTAGCCACAGCAAGACACACATATTTCTGTCAATCAAGGGGGGGGGGGGGGGGATTTGCTCTCTTCCGTGGAAGCAGCGTGACTCGCTGTCTTAGCTACCCATTTGCTCTACGTTGAAACACCAAGCCACCTTAAAGGTCCAGTGTGTAGAATAAAGTAGCAACTAGTGGTAAGGTTGCAGATTGCAACCCACGGAATACCCCCTTCCCCCTCACCTCTCCTTTTCCAACGACTATGGTCGCCTGCACAGGCCTGAATTGTGTAAGGTGCCGGTAGGTATTTACGTTTATCAAAAAAAAAAATAGTGAATTAGTTTAACCAATCACAATCGGGTATCTTTGTCATAGTCACAATGGTCACTGTACATGTTGTACGACATGGCGGAGGTAACAGCCTATAAACGTTTCTCAACACATGGTCCTCTTATTGCATCCATAGTGGTAAACTCATAGACCAATACTTATCGCCATCTGTTATATGTATTGATCATGCAACTTAATAGCAGTCAGCGTTACAAGCAGCAAATGTTTACTTGCACTGCAGCACGTGAATTCAGGTTGCTTTTGATAACATGACGGTGTGCAGTTGTCGCTACAGCTTCATTTTGTATACCAACTTTCTCCAAAACAGTGACAGCCTACTTTTAGTTATCGAACAGGGAAACAACCTCAAAAACAAACATCTCCTAAACATGGATGTATTAAAGAATGCACATCCCCTTTACATAATCCCCCTCATAGTGTAGCCATTCGCTACACAATTAACCATTTGGATAAAATAAATCTGTTCCACTAGATGCCACTACATTCTACACACTGCACCTTTAAAAGCCACACTTCAATCCATTCATAAAACGTCATTTCAACTGCTTCCAAGTGTCTAAAGAATAAAACCATATCTTAAATGAGTGTGAATCCATTTGGAGATAAACGCGAAAGAATCACATTTGGACCAGAAGTGATGATGCAGTTTAATGGGTCACTGTGGTAACCATCTGGATATTGATGGACTGTCACTTTCTATGAGCTTGTGAGTTTATCAATAACCGACAAGATTAGATTTAGGAAAGACTATGGATGGATGGTGCTACTGTTGTTTTCCATTCAACCTCTCTCTTTTCTCTCAAACGTTCCCATTTGGATACAGAGGAACCAGAAATGAATCTGCGTATGTTCTACCTCCTCTGCAGTCTATGCCATCCCTTGTTCTCTCCTTCTCTCTCTCCTCTCTCAATGTGGAAAATGCAGCATCACTAGTATAACCGCTGTCGCCGCTGTCCCAGACTCACGAAATAAAAAGTACCTAAGTGTACCCGCTACTCCTACCACTCATTAGCCCCCACTCTTTGACACAATCTCTCCCTCTTCCTCTGTATTCCCCCCCCCCCCCCCCCCCCCCCCCCCCTCCATTCCCTTCTTACAGACCGCTCCACCCTGTCCCGTATAAAAAAGGGGGAACCCCTAAACGGGCTGAAATATATGACACGTTTTAATTTTACGCATTGCATTAGTGTTTTACCCATATTAGTAAGTCCTCTTTCTCGTTTAAGTGGGTGATCTGTCTGAGTTTTTACGTCTCGGCGAAGTTTGAAAGGCCGGTGATGCGAAAGATATCGTCTTAAGTCCACTCGTTGGTTGATAAGTAGGGCAATAATTCTACTTTCACTGAAATGCGATGGTTTCGTGTCGTTTCAAAGCTTATACTGCGAGAAATGACAAGCAATATAAATGGACACGGTGACTAGATCTGCGATGTAGCCCGGTCGATTTGTAAATGGGAAACATTTAGATTGGATGCCAAAGTGTGTGTCTTCAACTCCAATAAACTAATAAACCTTCAGTGCGATACCGAACATCCGAAATCAGTGCAGGCGTAATTCGCCAATGTCCCCCTTGAATGTCCAGATGTGTGTGTCCAGACGTGCAGATCTCACAAAGGAAACTTACCATGAATCCGGTCGAGAGTTCCTACATGTTATTCTCCACTGATGAAGTCCTTTCCTCTTGACATTCCGCACAACTAACCTTATTTTTGACAGTAGGCCACGCGTTAAGCGACTTTCATGTGCACTCAAAGGATTATTGACACTCGGAAAAGGGAGATGATAAGTGGGCTAAATCCTCGGTAGCTTGTAGGGTCTGCCTTATGTTCTGGACTCGCCGCTATTTTCCAGACCACCAACTACAAACTTTTTATTATCCCTCCCTCTCTCTCTCTCTCTCTCTCTCTCTCTCTCTCTCTCTCTCTCTCTCTCTCTCTCTCTCTCTCTCTCTCTCTCTCTCTCTCTCTCTCTCCCTCTCGCTCTCTCTCTCCCCCCCTCCTCTCTCTCTCTCGCTCTCTCTTTCTCTCTCTCTCCCTCCCTCCCCCTCCCTCTCGCTCTCTCTCTCTCCCCCTCTCGCTCTCCTCACCTAACAAGCATGCTAGTCTCTCCTCTCCGCCACTAAAAAGAGGCTAAAACGCTTCATTATCTCGTTGAGTGAAATACATGAACACACAATGTCGCCACACTCTTTATTGCAAGAAAGGTTTTTGATTGGTCAAATGTTTTTTTGGGCGATGCCACGATCTCACGGCCCACTTCTGAGAGGCTTATACTTGTGCGGTTGACTTTATCACATTTTTATGAGAACAGTGGTGCTCCTTGTGGAAATATCACAATAATACAATATATTATAATACAGGTAGAGGTCTCTGTAGAATAGGAAGCGTGACTACAGTGACGGTCGCCCTCTCAAAAACATATGCGTTGCTAAATTGTTATTACATTGTAATTGTGCTGGAAAGTCCGAGCGGAGTTTTGTATAACACCAGCAAGCGGTTTATGGATGCATATCAGTTTATCATGACAAATATGTAGTAGCTTAATTGAGCATATATTTAGGCATTCACAGAGTAACTGTGGATACCTATTGTTATTTAATTTATATTTGTTTCTCAGAGGTCGTAGGCTTTGGTTTGGAAAAACAGTTTCCATAATAGAGAATTCTCTAATGCGCAAATTACCATTTAAAAACGAGAACGTATTATATCTGCTAAACCGAAGGCTTGCTGGTTTAGTGGAGTTTGGCGCCATCTGTCGGCCGCAGACACATGGTACAGCTCATTGCCAAAAACGGCGGTTCTGGGAACTATTATTACCGAATTGATGTTTAATCTATTTCTTAAAAACATAGCCAACATAAATCCATACTTTCTTCCTTATAATAACTCGTATTTAAATGATTTATCCGGATAAATTAGTACTGAAGTGATATTTAGCGAAACAACTAGCCTAATATTTGGCTGACTTGAATATAGGTATTTCCAACTAAGGGAGTATATACTTTATATTTTGGTTATCCTAAACCAGTAGACTCGTCGTTAACACAGACAGCCAATCCAAAACGGCAAAAATGTCGTTTTGACTAAGGGTTAAATATCCGTGTAGAAACGCCCCCTCTATAAAGACCAGTACAAACGAAACGCCCACTTATGTAATGCAGAGAAGCTATGGGAAAATATCACATGACTACGTAACAGTCAGCTGACCCACGTGGCGGGGACGATGTTTCTAGTGGGTTTTACTTCTTCAGACCGTAATCAGACATTTACCAAACGAATCTTATATTCAATATTCAAGCTTTTAGAAATGTACCGTTGATTACTGCACGGTTTCAAACGCCTTGAAGGCTACATGCCACATGGTTTGTGAGATTTATTCATTCATTTAAAGTTTGTAATTTACAAAAATACAGTTTAATATCACAAATGATTGAACAACTTATTTTATACACCGTATGTATAATTATATAGGACGTCTAATCCAACGAAGAAGAAGCAACTCACAATCGGTGACTTTTTAGCGCCATTGTGATGTCGTCCACCTCCTCTGTGGTTCTGAACACCGGGGTTTCGATGCCCCTGGTCGGCTTCGGGACCTACAAGTTGTGCGGCAGCGAGGAGGTCTTCCAAGCCGTCGACGCCGCTCTGCACTCCGGGTACCGGGCCTTCGACACGGCGGCTGTTTACGGCAACGAGGCGGACCTCGGCCGAGCTCTACGGAAACTCCTGCCCAAGCACGGCCTGACCAGAGATGACATCTTCATCACTAGGTAGGTAGGTGGACTTAATATTTATATTACGGTATTTATGATAATAATAATAATAATAATAATAATTAAAGCTGCAAGCAGCATTTAGCGGGTGTCGAGGTTTATGCAGACGAGGCAGACCAGTAAGACTTTTAAAGATTTTATACAGTTGATGAGGTTGGAATGGCCTCAGCTCAATTGCGGTGATTGGCCTTCGATGTTTTATGAAAGTGTTTCAAAGTCAGGGTTCAGCAGTTACGCTCGTTTAACGCTTTAAAATAGAATCATAACCGGCATAGCATTTAGACACACACACACGAAAGTGGCAAGTGCATTGCATCAACATGTCAAACAGTTAGGTCAGTGCTTATGGACTTTACATTGTACTGTATTCTTTTTGGTTTAAATCAAGGAAGAAGCTTTACTTTGATCAAGCACTGTTTAGAAAAGTGAGAGAAAGGTATTATATATTGTCATACAGCATGAAGATAATGATAGTAAATGGATTGTTTTTAATGTAACGACAGCTTCAGACACACACACACACTTTAGGTTTACTTTGATCAAACAGTGTTTAGAAAAGTGAGAGAAAAGTTTTATATATTGTCATACAGTACGAAGATAAAGACACCTTAGGTTTACTTTGATCAAACACTGTTTAGAAAAGTGAGAGTAAAGTTTTATATATTGTCATACAGTATGAAAATAATGATAGTTAGAGTGGTTCAATGGGATTGGAATCACAACATTCTAACCGGTTTGAGCCTCTGGCAGCCATGTTTTTGGGCATAATTGGAAAAGTGAGAAATCTATCTTGTTCGGAATTTCATGATGAACAACTTTTCTATTATAGTCAAGATGATTAGAGTCCATATAGATTTTTGAAAACGCATTTTAAGCCCATTGGGACGGTTTTTTGCTTCTGGCGGCCATGTTGTTTTACCAAAATTAAAATCACAAATAGTAATCTTGTTCAGAATGTTATGCCCAACAACTTTTATATTGGACACAAGATCATAAGAATCCATACAGATGTCGAAAAACGCATTTACGTCCATTTAGACCGTTGTTAGCCTCTTGCGGCCATGTTGTTTCAAGAAAATAGAAAAAGTGAAAACTTCATCTTGTGTAGAATTTCATGGCCACCAATTCATCAATTTCACTTAAGATCATAGGAGTATTCCTTGATGTGGGAAAAAGCATTTTAATTTTGTTTTCTGTTTTTTTCATCTGGCGGCCATGTTGTTTTGTCAATCAACTTATATCTTATTTAAGCATTTGAGGTTTATAATCCTGATTGTGTGACAGTTGATCCCGCTCATCTCCAACACTTCCTCTAGGAACTGTGGTCATTTTAGTCAGAAGCCACGCCCTTTTTTATGCCACGCCCCAATTGAAAAAACATGGGTACCATGTTGTTCAGAATTTAATCTTGAACAACGTTTGTATTGGAGCCAAGATCATAGGACTCCACCTTGATGTCAATATAAGCATTTTTGTGTTCGGCGTTGTTAAGCCACACCTTCTTTCAAAGTTAATGTCTCCTGGGGGCCTTAAGTTTTATTGCAAAGACTTTTCAAAAGGATAGATTAAAGATATTGGTCCAAAGATTATGTGTACCCAAGGATTTCAGTGTATCTCAAAAAACCTAGGGCTTTTACATTTTTTCATGTTTTTCACAAAATTCAAAATGGCGGAAAATCCATCATGGCGGAAGTCATAGGTTATTGAGGCATATTTGTTCAGCATGAGAAGATGCATCTATGGTCAAAGTTTCATGACTGTAGGTCAAAGTAGTGTGGAGATATGATTTGCCAATTTTGGACGATTGCAATAGCGCCACCTTTGGGCCAATCAGTGCAGTTTTTTCACACAGATCTTCTGTAGTCCTCCTCTACAGCTCTATTAAGTTTTTATAAGAATTTATCAAGCGGTTTAGGCTGTGTAAGTCGAATTTCGGCGGCAGACTAATAATAATACCAGCAATAACAAGAGGTTGTCTTGGACTTCGTCCTCGACACCCTAATAATAATAATAATAACAATAATATGAAGAATATAAAGAATACAATGATAATAGTCAATTTATAAACACTCAAATTACACAATCAAATACAAGATCAAAAACTATAAAATATCAAGTCTAATTTAAAAAAATTAAAACCATACAGATTTGTTTACAGAAAGACGGAAATAGAGGTGAGGAGGGTTTAACAGTAAAAGTAATAACAAATAAAAACCGTTGGTTTTTGTCAATGTATCTTCCCTTCCATAGCAAGCTAGGACCCAAGGACCAGGGAAAGAGGGCCATGGAAGGAGCCCTCCACAGTCTGTCGGAGCTGGGCATGGACTACATCGACCTCTACCTGATCCACTGGCCCGGGACCCAGGGTGTGGCAGTGGGCGACCCGTGCAACCCAGGTGAACACAATGAGCAGGGATTTACAAATGGAGAGACTCATTTATGGAATTATGGAAGAAAAAACTATTTAAATGTACTTCCAAAAATATAACTTGAAGACATGTATGTATAATCTCTATGTAAATTTCTAATGTATAGTATTACATTTTTGAAACATTTTAGTTTTTGAAGGAAATAGAAATGTGTGCAAAACTAAAGCTATTTTAGTTACATCTGCAGCCTTTTTAAATGTGAAGATTCACAGGCAACATTTTCACAGAACCCTTAATCCCAGCTAATCAAAGGAAAATCAAAGCAAAGAAAATGACTGGAATTGTGCTGCTCTCTTTTCTACTCTTAATTCCACGCTCTCTTACAGTCTTAACACAACTGTGTTTTGTTTGACTATTTAGTCATTTAGCAGACATCCAAAGGGTCCTACAATGCATCCAGATACATGTCATTAAGGAGGCGGTAGGGGTCAGCGGGCATCTTGCTCAAGGATGCCTACAGGTTATGCTGTGGACGTTAACCGCGAACCCGCAACCTTTCGCCTTGGGAGTCAAACACCCATGCCACTACACTCCCCTGCCCCCCTGATTTATGCATTGGAGAAACTCAGTGAAGCGCGTGGGAACTCTTACCTGTGCAGGTAACCGCGCTGAGAGCTGGGCTGCGCTGGAGGAGCTGCACGCGCAGGGCAAGCTGTGGGCCATCGGGGTGTCCAACTACACGCCGGCACACATGCAGACGCTGCTGCAGAGCTGCAAGACCCCCCCTGCTCTGCTGCAGGTACGACAGACTGACGCGCTAACACACCTGAGGGGGGGAAACACTGCGCGTTGATCGAAAGACACTATTTACAGAGTGGTCGTTAGTAGTTTAGCAGAGATTTTTACTCCTAAATGACATACAGCAGGGGGTAGGGGGCATCTTGCCCAAGGTTAGGTCGCAGACATTGGGGATTGAACCAAGAACCCTTTGGCTGGAAGTCTGGACCACCCTAACCATTACACTATCCTTGCCCACAGACATATTATACATTTATTAGTAATGAAAATTAATGTTACTGCTGCTACAAGTGGGGGTAAATGCAGGGCTGTGCTATATTATAATATTGACGATGGTTTGCAGTACACACATGAAAACAATAGCATGCTACAGCTAAGTAGCATGTAGCTTTCTGGAGAATAAGTCTTGAGTCATAATAGATTCGCAATGTGGGTCCTATATTTAAAAGTGGCCCTGGCGTTTGTGTGTGTGTGTGTGTGTGTGTACTGTTTGTGAATGCATGCACCTGTGTGTGTGTGTGTGAGCGCAGGTGGAGTTCCATCCCCGTCTGTGCCAGACAGACCTGAGGCGGGTGTGTGAGGAGCAGGGTGTGTGTTTCCAGGCCTACTCCTCCTTGGGGAAAGGAGAGCTGGTCAAACACCCTGTCGTTGTGGAGGTTGCGAAAGGCTGTGAGCGCACACCTGCACAGGTACAGACACACATATCTGCACAGCTACACACACACACACACATGCACAGGTACACATACATAACTGCACAGCTACACACACACCTGCACAGGTACACACACACACATAACTGCACAGCTACACACACACACCTGCACAGGTACACACACACACACACACACACACACACCTGCACAGGTACACAAACACACATAACTGCACAGCTACACACACACCTGCACAGGTACACAGACACACATAACTGCACAGCTACACACACACACACCTGCACAGGTCCACACACACACACCTGCCCTGCACAGGTGAGCACATGCACACACTGCAGGATAAGGTTTATTGATAAAAGGATTGGCTGTGACAGTGAACCAATACAAAGACCGCACAGTTAATATGCAAAACCTGGAGTCTTGATAGTTTGAGATCATACAGTGAACCCACAATACACTTATGTACACATGGTGGTAACACCCCCCCCCCCCCCCCCCAGGTGTTGCTACGATGGGCCGTGCAGCAGGGGGTCCCGGTGCTGCCCAAGTCATCCCACCCTGCCAGGGTCCAGGAGAACATCGGGCTGTTCGACTTCTCGCTGGACGTGGCCGCCATGGACCGACTGACTGCTCTGGACGACGGACACAAGTACTGCTGGGACTCCTCCGAGGTCGCGTGATTTGTGTCGCCATGGAGCCCTAGAAGTGTCAGGTGTTCCATTCGTGATTACGAATGCACACAGACACCAGAGCTCTGGGGCTCCAGCAGAGGGAGGAAGCTAGTATCCAATTCAGAACCAAGTTCGAGTAAGATGGCAGAGGTTAAAAGGTCAGACGGTGTGATGTCGGATAATCATTACCGAAATCGACCACGTAGTGACATCACAAGTGGCAGTGTCTAACCCAGATACATGAGAGATCCATATAGCGATACGCCTACCAGACTGAGCCTATCCAGTGGACAGTACCAACTGGTAGGCTTATCTGCCCACCATACATCTGGGTTGGACACTCCCATTTGTGATGTCAGAAAAGGGGTGGATTTTGAAATCACGTAAAATGGCTAATAAACATCCCAGTTGGTGGTAAATTGGTGCTGTACTGGCCTCACATTTTGTAATAACCCCCACCGAGCAATGAGAGCCAGGATTGGCTTAGGGTCAATGTAGATGTAATATGAATAAACTGTATGGTATGATGTTAAAGTTTTGTTACATTGGGTCGTTTGTCTATTTTACATTGGTTCTCGCTTTTTGTACACCTGAAAAGGTCAACTTAATATAATAGCAAACAAGTAACTATAATACTACTTCTACTTCTACAAAAGTCTACCACAAACTACTTTAATCACGTTATTTCCAGAAAAGTTGTTAGATAAATAAAATATTGACTATTATATTAATATTTACTTTTCATCTCACTGTGCCTTCAGCCATTTACATTTGAGAATTTATTTAATAAAATTCTTTAATCTCTACACTGTTATAGCACCCACAAGCAAAAAACAAAGAACAGAAATTGAGTTTAAAACGACTCATAAAATTCTTTATTGTTTACGACAGAACTACCAGCATCGACACTGGGGTAGGTAAAATACATTTACAAAAGTCATAGAAAATATAAAAATGAAAAAAAAAGGAAAAATATTAAAGAGCCCCCTTCCCCCAAAACAAAGGCCCCGGATTCAAGTAATACCAAACGTATGGTTGCAAAGCTAGCCAGCGGGTTGTTCAGGGAACCATGTGTTTGCCGTCGCACAAGTAGCTCTAGGACAAAAGCCCTAGATTACCTGCGTTTAAGGACCCCATCGTCACTAAGGTCAACCCCACTGGGGATTTTCCAGGGCATTGACTCACAAACCAATGAGTCCTCTATGACAACGCTGTAAACGCGTCAACCGCTCTCGAGCGGCCGGGAGTGACTCGTCATGTACGTCGGCTCTTGGGCTATCGTACATCACTTAATAGGTTTTAGTGTGTGTGCCAGTCAGCCAGAGGAGCTTAAGGCGATCAGGGTCAAATGTGAAGGCGCTGGACTCGACTACGTCACGTATGCACAGAGTTTTGCAGTTTGACGAAGAGAGGGGGGGTTTGCGCAACGGCAAGTAACCGAAATCACAATAAGTGGAGAGGAAGAGAATAAGACATCAAATAGAACAATATTTCTCACCATCATCACCAACAATCACATTTTAGTTAATAAAACAGTGATATAAAACCTGTACATTTTATCAAGCCACACTTTAGAGTATGACTCATAGATAGAAAAGGCTTCACGTTCAAATGTGTACCCTGAATTGAAATAAAAACAGGCGTCTATAATGGTATACATTAACCATTGTAAGAGGCTGAATGTCGTCACCGAGAGAGAACATGTATCTCAGAGTAACTGTGAAACAGTAGTCCAGGTCTTTGTGGTATACTCAATGCTTTGTAAGAAAAATCCCATTGGAACCAAAACATGTTTAAAGAAAATGAAGAATAAAAGGACTTTGTTCTGCACACACTCACGTTTATCATAGTTAATGTTTACTCTGATGGGATTTCGAAAAAGTGGTTCCATTCTGCGAGCTATGATGCAATTTTAGAAAGCCCAATTAAAATGGGTCTGTAGTTCGTTAAAAATACCAAATCATCAAACGGTTATGCTTTTATATTCAATACATGTCATAAAAAAAAGCAGGTGGAACTATTTAAAAAAAGAAACCCAACTAGTCCTTGATGTTAAAGTACTGTATCAAGACTTTTGTAAATTTTTGCTAAAAACAAAAACAAGGCAAATGCCACTTTAGGTTGATACAAAACACAATTCAACTGATTTTCACAGGGTTAGATAATCCCCAATTGCATTCCTTTTATTATTATTTTTTAAAGAGCTCAAACTGGAAAAACAAGGATAATCCATCTCTAGCACGCCTTGGCCATCGACTACTACAGGAGAAGTGGATGGACCGGTTCCTCTCTCTCCGAAAACCACATCACAAGTTTGTGTTTGTCTTCCTCTTTCGATTGTACACTGCCTATTGCTAGTTGGGCAGAACGGGTAAAATATATACCCACGTTAAATCCCTGCCTTCTATTATAATATCAACATCCTATGTACACGATATTTCTTTATTTGTTTTATAATGACTTAAGTCTTTCTTTGTGGTGCTGCCGGAAGCATTGGCGAGACAGATCTGCGGCGGCTGCTTGTGCTTTTATGCCTGCGAGTTGTCCGATAAACTCTTAACCCTGAAGTTATATTAGTGCCTTACGAAAAAACTCACAAGTTCAGCCCGAGTAGTGATTGTCCTTATCGAGATCGTTCGTTTTTCTAAGTAAACTAGAGAGATAAAAGGCGTTTTATGATAGTCATCTCTATATATATATATGATTTGCAAGACACGTTGAGATTGTGTGGCCAATAGCATGAAGGAAACTTTGAGAGACACTACTTCTGTCAGAAAACCTCCTTTCAACAGATTGCAGAGTGAGAATGTAAGGGGGGGGGGGGGGGGTATATGTTCTACTTTTTAGGAAGGATATAATATAGTGGATGCCTATTTGGATATATTTTAAGTGAAAGAGGATAATGGTCTGCCAGTTTATCATTGTCTATTCCTACCATGTATCTCAGCCACAGTGGATACAAACCCCTTCAGGTACCCGAGACCCAGTGGCTAAACAGCTAGAATAGCTAGCTTTTAGCAAGGAAATAACAGCTAACTGGTAGCTGGCTAATGACAGCTAGTGGGTTAATGGCTAACAATTGCTAGTTAACTGAAAGCTAGCCAATAACAATTAGCTGGTAACTTACTAATGAAAGCTAGTTGGTAGCTCAATTTTAACAGCCTACGAGCTAGTATTTCACTAATAATAGGTTGTTGGTAACAAGCTACTAACAGCTAGCTGGTAGGGAGTTAATAAACAGCTAGCTAGTAACTTACTAATGAAAGCTACCTGTAGCTTGCTAAAAATAGTTAGCTGGTAGCTAGCTAATAACTAGCAGGTAGCTTGCTAAGAACAGTTTGCGGGACGGATAGACTAAAACGTGATGATGGATGCTCAATTCAGTGATAGCAATGTAGCAATTCATAAATAACTAGTATTGAATCCTGACTCTGCAGACAGAAACAAGTAAACATCTCTGCCACTTGTATGTTCTGACCAGGCCCACCTACTCTACTGTTTCAGCTCCACCAAACAAACACACCAAAATATTACCATTTTTAAAAACATCGGTGCAGTTTCCGTTTTTTGACTCCCATCGGACCGTCCGACCTCATCCTCCTCCCCCCCCCCCCCCCCCCCAATAGCAATAAAATACCCATCCATGACACCCAGCTCTCGGCCACCCCCTGCTCTCCCTACTCTGTGCGGTTACTGTGGTTATCCGGGTGGAGGCTGCTGTTCTCCAACTCCGTCTCCGGGTGGCTGAAGAGGTTGCTCCACCAGCTGCGGGAGAGCCACATCTGTCCCGCGCACCCCGCGCTCCTCACCTTCCTCATCTCCTGCCGGGGGGGGGGGGGGGGTTTTAGAAACCATATTATTAGGGCAGGAAGTGAATGTAGTGGCTAGGGTGTTCAATGGCTCTCATCCTTCCTTCTATCTGACCATCCCTCCCTCCTTCCATCCATCCATCCCTCCTCCATCATCCTCACCCTCTTTGCGTCCATCCATCATCGTCCCTCCATGCATCCATCCCTCCACCCGACCATATATAATCCCTCCCTCCTCTGTCTCCTCACCCCTTTGTCCAGCCAGCTGTCGAACTCGTCGCTCATCCTCCGGAGCTGCCGGCCGTACTTCTTGGCCGCCCAGAGGGCCGCTGGAGCGGACTGCGAGCGACACCGGAACCGAGCTCCGTCCCCGGACGCTCCGTCCCCGGACGCTCCGTCCTCACCTTCCCCTCCCCCGGCCTGGAAATGCTTGTCCTTAACCATGATGGACACGTGGGACTCAGAGTTCTGCCGAATCCGACCGCTCCCTAAGGGGTTGAGGGAAGAGAGAGAGAGAGAGAGAGAGAGAGAGAGAGAGAGAGAGAGAGAGAGAGAGAGAAGGGAATTTTGATTAATTCAGGGCTAAACGGAGTGAGAATTGATCAGTTGATCTGAAAGCAATGAAGGAAAAGATAAAGCAAGAATTCATTTTAACTTAAAAAGAGACTATACAAATGTCAGATGGAAGAAAAACATTAAACACAGCCATTCATTCTCTAGCTTCAAGGGCGAGGATGAAACCAGTATCAAGAGACAGTCGAAGGAAATGGAAATGGAGCAATCCAGAAAGAAGCAGTCGAGTAGTGGTCGCATAGTCTTAAGTGTTCTCGACAGTGGTTGAGAATTGTATGGAATCGACCAACTTAGACCTCCCCATTCATGGAGTCTTTTACCTGGCGGTCTCATGGCAGGGTTCCAGCTGGGTTCTCGAAGTGAACCTTCCCGCTCCTCTACCTCCTCGGAGGTCTCGGATTCGTCGTCTGAAATGGTAAACACTGCGGCCATCGTGACATCTGAAAACAAATATATACCTTAGGAGGTGTATCAACAAGAAGATCTCTCCCTTCAAAACAAGACACTCCTTTTTTGATCCGATATGTGGCCTGGACTCCACCTGCCATTATGCATATTGTCGCGTCAATCCAATAACTCAAATGAATTAATTAAAACAAGAACGAAGTTGCAGGGGGGTACACTTAAAGGTTGAAGCCAGGTGAAGAGGTCAAACGAAGCCATCAAAAAACAACTGGAAAGGCAACATTAGGAATGGTTCATATACGCCGAGAGACAAGACTACCGTAAACACGCTTTAGGTGCGCTTTCTCCTCCGGTCCGCCGGTCCAAAGGTGGAACAACCGGCGAGATAACCGGGTTGTGATGAGATAGACGAGTCTCAGATTGGATCTCTTTAACATCCACCTTTTTGTGGGGGTCCCGTTCGGTTAGCAAAGACGAAAAGGGTGTGTTTTGTTGTTGTTGGCTAAAGGGAGGACAAAGAAGCCTTCCCGACGAGGGGGTTGCGGTTGCGGGGTAGTTTAAAGGACGCGATAGTCAGACGTCAACACATTTCACTCACCCGCAGTCTTTATTGTGTTTCACCTGTCCCCAAAAGTTGAAATGTTGTCTTTCGAGTTGCCCGTGGCTTTTGTTTTTGTGGTGTCTTTGGTCGTCTTGTTTTTACACGGTGCCCTCACCGTACAGTTGACTGTCTGTCGACCAATCGCGTCGCCTTCCGCTCACCGCCACGTCGACGTCACTGTTGCGAGCGAGGAAAGGGATTCGGCGTCGTAATACCTGAGGTGCAGCGCAGCGATATTTATGAATAAAAATCATAATCGGCCTATTATTATGAAACACACACACACGCACACACGCACACACACACACACACACACACAGTATTAATAATACTTTTATTCAGCCTTAGGACTAGATTGAACCATTTTGGATCATACAATATATATTGAAGTATAGATATTAGATTAGGCTACGATAATTTGTGCCAACGTCACAAATATATTATACACTTGAATATCAGGCCGTGCCACTCTATGCTAAAAATAGAGAGCTAAATTATCCCCAATTTTACACGCCTTGTGAGACACACCTCTTATGTAATGCAAACTTGATCGAACTGCTTCTATGAGGGCTACGGAAATCTTCAGATTATGGGTATCAGGTAACTGAATAGTGTTAATTCGTTGAAGCCACGTTAATGTGGGTAATTCTAACTCTGCGTTAAAATGTCATGGGCTAAATAATGAAGGGGAAAGGAAGACGAAGCATTTATAAATTGTCTGTTGTGATTCCTCAATACGACCACCGGGCGGCGCCACTGCTCTTCTAATAGCTTGCATTCCACGCCACACGTGCTCGTAAAGAACAACACAAATCTATTATACCCAAATATATTTGTATATTAAAAAGAAAAAGAAAAAAACTATAAACAATGATGTATTTATATTTCATTATTTTATTAATATTAATTTTAAATGACAAGATAAACATACATATTTTATGACGCTAACATCAAATCTGATATTTTAAATGGGCTTATTAGGCCATGGCTTATAGCGCCAACAACTACTATATTGCTTTTAATAATGGCTATTTAGTGGACACTTTTGTCAAAAGCGACATACAGTGAATACAGGTACGTGTAATCAAGGAACAGGTCAGGGTAAGGTGGCATCTTGCTCAAGGATGACATTGGGGATCAAACCCAGAACCTTTGGGCTAAGAGTCAAACACCCTAACCACTGCACAGCCCTTGGTTTCTACTGAAGCCCATGTGGTACAGTTTTGGCTTGTAATCATCTAGTGAAGTACTGCTATTAGAAATAGTTGATGATAGAAAATAGGATAATGACCAAACAATAAGACTTTGCTCTGTATCTTCTCCTGCCTACTTATGTTGATGTTCTCTCCCCTGAGCTCTCCATCTCCATCACCATAAAAACAGCCTCTCCACTCATTTTTGCTCTCTCTCCCACCCTCTCTCACTCTCTCTCTCTTCCCTACTATCACTCTCTCTCTCTCTCTCTCTCTCTCTCTCTCTCTCTCTCTCTCTCTCTCTCTCTCTCTCTCTCTCTCTCTCTCTCTCTCTCTCTCTCTCTCTCTCTCTCTCTCTCTCTCTCTCTCTCTCTCTATGCTGGGCTATTGACTCTCGCCATCGACCACCAGGTCAGCAAAGGAGGAGGAGTTAGTCTAAACCAACCTTAAACCGAACCTACAGCAGTGGGCATGGCGTCAGTTTGACGACCTCAACACTGCCTCACAGACGCTTTAACCCAACGCGACGTCCAGTGAATTCAGCTACATGTCATTAAGGAGCAGTAGGGGTGGGGGGCATCTTAGGATGCCTACAGGTTAGACTGTGGACCTTGGGGGATCAAACACGGTACCTCTTGTAAACCGAGCCACTCAATATCCACTGTTAAAGGCTAATTCATGGGAGAATAGTTCTGAATCCAAACTTTTGTTCACGGTAATCATTTCAGTCAGGATTCACAACAATTCTGTGAAATCACACATAAAGGCCCATCGCCCATCTCAGACTGTCAGTGGAACTTCTCTGGTCGCTAGCATCTTAGCATGGCCCTGTACGAGCAGGCTACCAAAGTTTAGCATTACGGCAGGAACCGCACGCACGTGCGGTTTGGCTTGTTTCCCTCGATGCAAGTGCGGCTTGGTTCTGCACTTCACCATTTGATGACTGCTGAACTGTACCATTTATTCTATTCTTAAACTGCGTACAAAGTTCTAGCTTGCTGTAGGCTACAAACGTTGACATGTTGAACCCTAGTTCAGGGCGCTAGTACAACATGTACAGTACGCGCGCATCCTGTACGACATGGCCGCCCGCCGCACCGAGGAGTCATCCCAAAGAGCCGTACAATTAGTGTGTATTTTTACCAGCATGCCCCCCCCCCCCCCCCCCCCCCCTCTGCCCTGGCCAGTCCCGGCCCCCCCGCGTCTCCGCCCCTGCATCTGGGGGCTATTTTAGGAAGCGGAGGAGGAGGAGGAAGAGGAGACGTGTGCGCTCTCCCACACTGTCTCCCAACCGCCACTTTGTGTGTGTGTTTTGTGCGAGTGTATGGTTGTGTGTGCATGTGTCTGTGTGTGTCAATGTGTCTCTGTGTGTGTCTGTGTTGGTGCTTACCGAGAGAGAGTTAGAGAGAGAAAGAGACAGAGAGCTATGTTCGTCTGTGTATCTAATGTGCTGTTTTGAGAACATTGCAGCAGCACTCTTCTGCATTATAACCGAAGTGTTCCTTCCTCTTCATTACAGGACACTGCCCTGTGTGTGTCACTGTAGTCTCTCTCTCTCTCTCTCTCTCTCTCTCTCTCTCTCTCTCTCTCTCTCTCTCTCTCACACCCCCTACCTCTGTTACTCTTTTTCTCTGTCCTTTCCTCTCTCGCTCTCACTCCCTTCCATCTATCATCTCTCTCGCTCTCTCTCACCCCCTCATTCTCTATACATTCATCTCTTTATCCCATCCTCTCTCTATTGCCCCCCCCTCTCTCATTCTCCCTTTCCATCTTTCTCTCCATCTCCATGCTGACTATGGAGGGATGGAAAAAGGAGAAGAAGAAGGAACATTATGAAGCCATCACATTTCAGCCATTAAAAACAGGAGGAAGCAGAAAACAAATAGAGCGAGAAGAGGGATAGAAGCCAGGAGATGAGCGCTCATAACGGCAGGATCATGGGAGAGAGTGGGGGAGACAGAGTGAGAGAGAATGGGAGGAAAGGAGTGACAAAGACAGGGATACGGAAGGGAAAGGAAGGGAAAGAGGCAGGGAGGGAGAGTTGGAGGGAGGGGGAGTGAAAGAGAGAGGGAGGGAGGAAGGGATGAGAGTGAGGGAAGGAGAAGGCCACAAGAGAGTGATAAAGAGGAATGGAGGCAAGAAAAGAGAACGAATAGAAAGGAGTGAAAGAGAGAGAGCGAGAGAGAGAGAGAGGCAGAGAGAAAGAGTGAGGGAGCCGAGGGTGAGAGAGCGGTATATATATACAATGAGCGGCTGAGACTAAAGCAGAGACTACGGTACAACGCCGCTGCAGTTTGCCAGTCTCCAGCGTGGAGCTAGTGATCCTCAGCCACATTAAGACTGTCCCTGCTCGCTCCAGGCCTCTCATCAGCCTGTCTAAATACATACACTCATGCCTTCTTGTCCCCTCTCTCTCCCCTCTCTCTCCCCTCTCTCTCCCCTCTCTCTCCTTTTATGTGCGCGGGGCCACTCCCTGGCTCTGCCCAGCCAGGAGGAGCCCGCAGTCTCTCTGATTACAACGTTGCCATCGTGTTTTTCCCAATCCGTCCCAAGCCCAACGCCATGACAACCACAGGGTCTGAGGAACACCCTCGAACACCGACTTCAAAGTGTTCCATGAAGACACACACACGCGTGCACATGCACACACAAGGAGCTCCCCCAGCTGTTCAAACGTGCATAAATATATACTGCATTTTGTGTCAAACGTGTTCTATCTTACTCTATCTTCTATCTTTCTCTTACACACACACACACACACACACACACACACACACACACACACACACACACACACACACACACACACAGATACAGGTTACAATTACAGTAGGTTACACACCCCTTCCCTGCCCATTCCATCCCCTCTAATATTGTAGAGTGTGGTCAGTGGGTTTATTTTCATGTGGTGTGTGTGTGTGTGTGTGTGTGTGTGTGTGTGTATGTGTGTAAGAGAAAGACACAGAACGTCTGGTTCCTGTGCACTAGGTGTATGTGTTTTCTCATATGTGTGTGTGTGTCTGTGTGTGGTCTGCAGATGCACATGCATGTTGTCCACATTTAAACGGTAGGGCGTTCACTAGCGAGTGCTTATAATTAGGAAATATCTAATGACAAAGAGAGTCTGCGGTCTCGCAGAAGGAGGAGGACTTTGTGACAGAGTCCTGCGTTGTTTGCTCTTAACGTTCTTTCTCGGAAAAAACACACTTCGGAATTCATTTTGGGAACCCAAAATCCCGATACAAATCGAGTTAGGGTGCTTTGGGACGAGGCGGGCATTAGACATGTCTCTCCTCCCTGCTCTCATCTTTCTGTTTTTAATCTAAATCGATGTAGAGGCTAGGATATCTTACACAAGAAGGCCTACAGGGAGACGGTGGACAGTAGAGATTAAACCCAGCACCCTTCAGTTGAGAGTCAAACTCCTTAGCCATTGCCCTATCTTGCCTCCTCACCTTCATGTTTTTCACACTGATTTTCCATCTATTCATCCTCCTCCCTTTCTTTCTTTCTCTCTTCTATCATTCGATTTTTCATCTCCACCACCCCCCCCCCCCCCCCCCCCCCCCCCCGCCCCAGTTGTAAATATGTCTTGTTGGTTCTTTATTTGTTCCTGCTATGGTTTCATTGTCTCGCTGCCTCCATATCTCCTTCTCCTTCCATTCTTCCTTAGCCCAGATTCTCTCCTCTCGCTTCTATCATTCATTATCGTTCTTATTCTTCCCTTAATCTCACTCCATGACTCCAGGCTTTCCCTTTTACTTGTTCCTACATCTTCCCATGATGCCCCCCCCCCCCCCCGTCTGTATCAGTTTACTCCTCATTTCCTTTCATCCACCTCTTTTATTTATTAATTTTCAAGATTGGTTTATTATCTCTCTCCTCCCTTTGCCTCCTAATCCCCCGTTCCCCTGAGTTTCTCTCTCTCTCTTGGCTTTCTGGGTTGCTTGCTGAACTAGTTTACGTTGCTGCCGGTTAGCTAGTTCGCCGGAGGCGTCCGGAGCCCTTGTTTAATCGATTCTTCCTTGTCGTGGATGCTTAGCCACTAGATACACACAAACCGCCTAGAACTGGGACACGTCGGGCCTCCGCAACGCCGTGGTTAGCTAGCCGCTAGCTAACCCTTCCCTAAAGAATACAGCTTGAGGTAGGAACTGACATGCGAAGGGTCATGTAGCAATGGCGGTGAATTAAGTTACTTTAAGTAACTTTCATTTTCCCCCTTCAAAGTAACAATGGACAGGGCAATCTGCAACCAAAGGAAAAAACCTTTTTCTTTGCAAACAATAAAACAGACAGTTTTTGCACTCAGAAGAAAAGGCACTCGACTGGGGTAGACTTGTGAGTTATACGTCTACCTCTCTAACATGCTGGTTAGACAAATAGGAGGTATTTGATTGCCCAAGGGTGTGTGTGTGTGTGTGTGTGTGTGTGTGTGTGTGTGTGTATCCTGACCAGGATTAGGGGTAACGGCGAAGGAATGATGGATATTTTAATTTAAACTGTTCAGCCTCACTCTGGGCACATCCATAACGCCATCCCGTTTCCATAATATCCATAAACAACGTGTTCTATAAAGTATTCTCACTCTGTGTGCCTGAAGCATTCAGAGTGAGAATTTAGTCTCTGATTTGTAGCGCGACTCAACTCATATTGTTTTCACAGAGCAAAGCACACGGAGCGTGAAGGTAGCAGGAATGTATTTTTCGCTCCTGTCAAATATGAACCAAGTCTATATTGGACACAAAACCTTCAAAACCTTTTTGTTTTGGCCGTCTGTCCCAACCCAGCAGTGTGCCTTTTAGGGTTAGCTTGTACTTCCATTGAATGATCGAGGCGATGACAAATGTTTATCTGATTCACGTCGAACTCTGCTTCTTCCATTACGAGGACACGAGTACGAACCAGCTGACGACATAAGAATATCCCCACGATCAATAGAGGGATCGTGACAACGAAACTTTGAGTGATTGCAGCTTTGTCGGTCAAGTTATGGGAACACGACCTGAATCCCACACTTCTACTCTGTGATAGCATCACCATAGACATAGAGAGACATGGCGGTATTGTGTCCTGCGAGTACAATAGTATTGTGAGTATTACAGTGTATGGACATGGGTTTGGTCATCTGTAACGTGTACAGGGACTGCAGTGCGTTTTCAGCCACCCCTATAGATGTGCTTTTTAATACATAGTATCAGTAGTAGTAGTCGTAGTAGTAGTAGTAGTAGAAGTAGTACAGTAGTACTGCATGCAGTACCTGCATGTTGTTACATCTTAAGAGCTTGCTCAAGGATGCATACAGGTTAGGCTGCAGGGTTCAAACCCAGAAGCAACCTATTTATCCATCCATCTATCTATCTATCATGCATCTGGGACATCTGTGATTTCCCTATGAAAAGGCTTGTAATGGCTATCAACATCACACCTGGTGGTAAAATGGGGGCCTTTTAAATAAAAGCGTATGATAATCAAGAGCTGTGCTGACTGAACTGCGTCGTCTGTAATCTGCTCCCCACCGTGGTTCGTGTATGAGCAGGTCTTGGACGCGGTCCTAGCCCCAGACAATATTGGCCGGCTCCTTTTTCCCCTTAAGATGTAATCACAGTTGGATTTCTCATAAGTAGGCGAAAAATTTCCACTCTGCGGACCGACAAACGGAACCCAAAAACAAATCACATGGGATGAAGGAAATGTTAATGCGGTGTGTGTGTGTATACGTGTTTGTGTGTGTGCAAATGTGTGAGTGTGTGTGTGTGTGTGTGTGTGTGTGTGAGTGTGTTCCGAGACACATGAATCATATTGAAAGGTCAGGGTTGCTTAAGGGTAAAAGGGGGAAAAAGTGATGAATTGCACTTTGGGACCGTTTCATGCAGTGCCTATGGTAATATTAAACCATGTGTGCTGTGTGTGTGTGTGTGTGTGTGTGTGTGTGTGTGTGTGTGTGTGTGTGTGTGTGTGTGTGTGTGTGTGTGTGTGTGTGTGTGTATGACAGTGTCCTTGTGAGCAGCGTTGCGTTCGTCCATAAGTGACGTTATGGTGTGAGAGTGCAAATCTTTGCCGTGGTTACGCTTGCTGTTTCTTTACGATTTTTGTTCGATTTGATCTGAAAAGTCATGCAATGAAAGCGCGTAAAAGACAAAAAAGGAAATATTTGTGTCTCCAATGAATATTATGTGGGAGGCTGAGAAAATACATTCATCAACACATACATGTGTGTAAGGCACTGTGTGAAAGTGTGTTTGTGAAAACGTGTGTATTATTTTAAATATATTACTATTGTGTTGCATTTTAATATATTATGTGTTATTTTATTGTGTTAACGAGATGCGCAGAAAAATGTCAGTAGTGATTTGTGTCGAGTGGGTTGTGAGAAAGATATTTCATGATGCATGTTGAACTTCCGAATAATTGCGTTATGTAAGTAATAAAGCCTTTGCAGAAGAGGAAGACGGGGATTTCAAGAAGTCTACGGAGAAGTGGGAAATGCCAATGGCTTGCTCTTCCATTTACATAGTTCCTCTATTTTTATGCTACCTACGACAGTGCGGCAAGAGCAACAGTTACATAATCATCAAACTAGTCCAACCTCAAGAGACGAACAGTCTGACTAACTTCTGTTTACGAAAAGCCGAAAAGAGAAGGGCCATGTTTCACACCAAAAAGGTAACTGTGCTGCTTTCAAAGTTAAAACTACGCTCTGTGCGTCTTCCTAAATCTCCCGCTGGCTCGGCTCTGCCGGCTGGCAGTCCAGGTGGGCGTGGCCAGTTTGATCACAGAAGAGTTTGTTGTCCGGAGTGTTTTCAGGGGTGCACAGACAAACGGCGCTAAATGCATGTTCAGTGTGTTTTTGAACCGCTTTTGCCTTGGATACTATTTGTCTTTTTTTTTTTTTTTACAAATAACAAAAGTGTCCTAAGAGAAGAAACAAAACTAAAGTAAATACAAGAAAAGTCAAGCCTTGTGTCTTTATTGGAGGACTTTTAAATGTTAGCTGGCTGTCTAGCTTCATACAAGAGAACGCGCTGCAAGGGCAGTACAGTAACCTTGTTTTAAAGGCTGGCTGAATTTGGAGTGAATGTGTGAATGTGAACTTTTGTTACTTTTGGGTCCAAGGTTAACGATATTAACTTTTATGCTTTGTGATGTGTTGCATGGTAATTGCAGAGCAATCACAATACATACCATACAATACTTACTTACTTACTTACTTACTTACTTACTTACTTACTTACTTGCCTAACTTCCTCCAGAAGATTATTAAACAGTAATGTGATCAGTTTCTTGGCTTTTGAGGCTGACATTAATTGTTAGCAAGATATAACTTTTGGCTAGGCTAACATTAGTATTCAAATCCCCATTATCTTTCATTTTTTAATCCATTAACTTTCAGCCGTTATCGACTATAAACGAGACAGAACAATTATTAAAGTTTTTGACCTCACATCACACACTCAAATCCAAAAGATCATGTATAGTCTGGCTGTGCAGGGTGTGTGTGTGTGTGTTTGCGTCATTATTATGTTATGTTACTATTATGTTATTTTATGTTAGTGTGTTTGTGGTTGTGTACATACTGTTATTTGTATAGTTGTGGATCGGTATGCGTGTGTCTGTGTGCGTGTGTGTCTACATACCTAATTGCTTGGGATGTCTTGGTTGAGTACAGGTTGAGGTTGAGTACAACTGTGTCTAGACATTAAAGGTTGTCTTGTATTCTCCTTGTATCTGTCTCTAAAGTGGATGATAATGAGAAAGATGGACAGAGGTGGGGAAAGAGAGAGAGACAGACAGAAAGAGAGAGAGAGACAGAGGGGGGAGAGAGAGGGAGTGATAGAGACAGAGTGGATGAGGGAGACACGAGAAAGCGAGAAGAAGAGAGAGCCGAGACACGCACACACACACACACACACACACACACCGAGCCAGAGAGGGAGAGTGATAAAGCGAGATGGAGAACGAAAGATACAAGAGACACAGACACACCGAGCTAGAGAGAGACAGAGGGACAGAGAGAGACAGACACAGAGAGAGAGGCCATCTCTCTTCCCTATTAAAGGGAAGTCAAGCTCGTTCGACCGCCATCCTGCTCCTCACTTAAGCTGTTTCACTGCTCCCTCACGGCCCGTCGTCCTGACTCATTGGCTCCGGCCCAGTGGATAACCATGGCGACGGTACGCAATGCTGGGAGAGTGACAAAATAAGAGACAAGTCGAAGCGGCATGGTTTAAAAGGTCTACGTTTAATCTGGGGCCCAGCCATGAGCTCCCGGTACGAACGAGGGGGAGAGAGAGGAAGCAAAAGACAGGATGCGAGGATGAGGGAAGGAGAAAGAGGATATGAGAGAGTGAAATCTAGATGGGGATATATATCTATATGTACCCAGAGAGAGAGGTAGAGGTGGATGGAGAGAGCTAGAGGGATATATAAAGGTATAGGGTGAGAGAGGTAAAGGTAGACAGAGAGGAAATAAGAGTGAGAGAGATCTGGGTTGTTCTGAATGGGGACTTTGGGAATACATGGTTTAGGGTTGTCAGGGTAATATTACACAGGATTAACCCTCCTCTGGGTGGTCTGAGCTGGGGCCTTGACCAACACGTCGTAGGGCTAAAAGGCTCGGTTATAATCGCCCACAAAGGGGCCCCAATAGTAGTACTGTAGTCCTCCATCATTAGCTTTTATTCAAATCGATCTCCAGTGTATTGAAATACGGCCATTAAAGAGCAGGTAGGGGTTATGGTGCCTCTTGATCTAGGATGCCTACAGGTTAGGCTGTGGACATTGGGGTTCGAACCCAGTACCTTTCGGCTGGGACTCGCACACCCTAACCCACTACTCTCTCCTGTACCCCCCTCGTGTAACCTAACTTAGTGTAATGATATCTCCTTTAATGTTATATTGCAGGGAAAACCACAGAATTGCCTAAATTATGCAGATTTTACAAAATTCATAAATGAACCTTTTTGTCAGAGAGGGAAGATAAAGAGCAGTATTAAGGAGGATATTAAATATCCTAATAATAGACTAATAATATGATGGTGCTCTTGTGTGGTTAATTGCTGTGCCGTGAATGATTGAAATTGAGCTCACAGGCAGAAATAAAGAAATACAGATGGATAGATAGATAGATATATAGATAGATAGAAATACATATATAGATAGATAAATAGATAGATAGATAGACTGCTTTAAATGGACAGGCAGGTAGACATATCAACAGATAGATGAATGCTTTATTGATCGTTAAAGAAAGTCTTTCCAAGAGCAGCATACCAATTCACACATAGGACAAAACAAGAAATAGCTAAGAGATAGTAATATGTAGTCATAAAAAACAGTAAAGGCATATACGAGGAGAAATCAGTTGGCGATGGCGAGAACATGGGGATGTATGTGTGTGTGTGTGTGTGGGGGGGGGGGGGGGCAATCTGTGAAGGAGAAGATAGCCTAGTTTCGACTCTCACCATTGTCCCCCCCCCCCATCCCCCCATCCCCCCACCCCCCTCGCCCAACAGATTTACGCTGCCAAGATGCTGTGGGCACCAAGATGGCAAAGAGAGAGAGACAGACAGACAGACAGACAGACAGACGGACACATATTGTGCAGCCAGGACACTCGATTAAATTTGCAGAACGCAAGACCCACAGCACAACACAGGCAGTAAAACTAACATACACCCACCACCCCCACCCAGAGCCCCGAAACATAAAGGCTTAGCGCTGTCGTCTTAACCTCATCGTCGGGGGGGAAATGTTGAACACAAACGAATAATAATAATAAAATTAGCCTTTTGATTTCTTTGCCGAACCGCTGCAAGGCTTGCAGAGGCCCCCGGGAGAGCTGCTGTCGCAACGCTAGCTTAACGCTAGCCTTGCCCGCTAATTAGAAAACTGTGCTTAGCTTATTAAAATATATTGTTTTGTGTAAATGTGTGTGAGGGTATGTGTGTGTGTGTATGTGTGTGTGTGCGCGTGTCTGAGTATGTGTACTATGTTCAGTGTTCATGCTCTACATTCGCTCATTAGTTCGTATGAAATAGATGTCGGACCCGATAATAAAGCCGATAATTAAAATGGAAGGACAAATATGCTTGTTGTTTTCCTATGCGTTGCTTACATCACAGCTCTCAATGGAAGGGTGGGGAAAGGGATCACTGAGACCTCTATCCAACTCAACTGGTAGAGCACCGCATTAACACTGCCAGGGTGAGGGGGTTCGATTCCCACCGGGGCCAGCAGGCACTGGATAAAAACACCTGTTATCCTCATCCAGTGCGCTTGTTAGCGTTGCCTTAAAGGCTTCCGTTGCTAGGCCATCGTGGCGTTGCTAGCGCTCTCTGCAGCTTTGCTATGGTTCAGGCATTGGTAGTAGCGCTGGCAAGCCCAGCTAATGCGCTCATCGCCATAGAAACTGGGTTATAAAAAAAATGGTGATGTTTTCTCTTGAAGATTTCTCTGAGGTTTGTGTATGGCAGTACAGTAGTGAAAAATAGACCTCACACACACATGCGTGTGCAGACACACACACACACACACACACACACATGGACGTATGCCGGTGGGGGATGGAATAAGTGGGAATCCAGAAGGCTTTGATGCTAAGCGGAGAGGATGACTAGAAGCAGACTTGGAAGAAGGAAGAACAACTGCATTGGAGGATTTCATCATTGGACCTCCGATGTATTGGCCCACTGAAAAAGATGAGAACCAATTGCAAATGGACACTTTGCTTGACTTCATTTCCCATTGTGCATCTTGAGTTGAGATGTCATGACGACTGCTGAAACAATTGTTTGATTTGATTTGATTGATTTGAAAAAAGGTGACTTTGATTGTCAATTTGGTTATTCATTTACAGGTTATTTGTGAAGTACAAATACTACATTTGTTGATTAGGCTGCATTCAGACCAAATAAGGCAAAACCCCCAGTTCAACCATTCATTTGAATGGGGGTAGTGCGTTTAAGCTGCGGCAGTGGGGGCCGCAGGGGGTGCTGAAAAACACCGTTGCAGCCTGCGGCGAAAAGTCTAAACAGAATCAACTTTTGGAGAAACGCACAATCATGTAAGCCAGCAATCAGACCGGAAGACACCCACGGGAAGAAGAAACTATTAACGTTAGCATCGTAGCATTCTGCGGTTTACCGTGAAACTGTGAAGATGGAAGAGAAACTGATCGCCGCCATGTTGTCCTTTCCAGAGCTGTACAACCCTAGCCTGGCGTAGCCAGACTAATACTCAAAGGCGTATTAGTCTGGGACCTCTCTTCATTCAACATTCATCATTTCAACGGACGCAGACCAAAATGCCTCCGGACGCAATTGGATAGACCTACAACCAATGAGAGCAACGAATCATCATCACAAGTGTAAACAGATTTCTCCCGAATCCCGTTGGAAGCACAGCAAAGACATCGTTCTTCTGCATGAATGCTTTCATTGCCATTAGTTGTTGTGGAAAACACACTGTCATTGTTGTTTAACACTGACGAGATAGCGGATTCAAATGGTCGTTCATCTACGGCAGCCATCTTGGTTGTTTGCAAAAGTCGCTTCTCTCCCCGTCATGGTATAAACCCCGCCCATTATCAGATAAACAGTTGTGATTGGAGCAGCAGGATTTCTGAAGCTTGGAAATCATTTTCCAATGGAAAGGATCCAGACTATTCTGGCAGAGCAAATTAAATGAACTCCCAGAATTCGTCTGGGTCCCAGGCTTGTACAACCCTGCTACGAGGGAGTGATTAAAGCTCACAACATGACGTCACACAAATAGGCCATGAAGTGACACTCCCCTATTGCCGCTGCAGTGTGCGCTAATCACTACAATGGTGGATTTGGTCAGAATGCAGCCTTATGGCTTCAGAAATGCTAGTACTGGGTTAAGATAATTATTAAATTAATACATTGTTGGATGCTTACATTTAAGACATCACATTCATCTCATGTAACTTTTGTTTTCTGTAAACGAAACGATTTAATAAAATCATTTAATAAAATAGTTGTAAGTTCTATACATCAATCCTATACAGGTATATCCATGACCACAAGTCTAGCCAGCAAGTGCACCGCTGCCAACCAAACTTCAGAGTCCAAAGTTCTGGCGTCGGCTCGTTTCCCCAGCTAAAGACCACAGAGGTGGTGACCTTTAAAGTGATTTAGAAGCTCCACACACCAGATGGATTTAATGTACCTTCCAAGCGGCTGTGAAGCGAACGGGAGGGAACATCAGGCATCGGTGTGTCCCCCTCGGGGTGTATTGGTGTGACGATGACCTCTTGTATTCCAACGAGACGGTGAAACAGATACGTGTCGTTGAGGAGCAGGTGGGGATAACTACGGGTTAGGCTGTGGACTCTGGGGGATCGAACACGGTACTTTCAGGCAGGGAGTCGTCTGCATCTGCGGCAGCAATTTTTCACTTCCCCTTCAGCATATTATTATTTCTTTTGAATTATACAATTTTTAGACTGAAGAGGATTTTAACGCTAAGTTTTAGGGTGTGACAGTCCTTGAACAAATTTGATTTCAGAGTTTTAAGCAAGATGCATTTGCTTTAACTTAGCCTATTTTTAAATATCCTTTAGTGTTCATTTGTAACAGGGTTTTAATATCATATTCATAGGCCATTTATAAAATCGATGGTGTAGTTGTACCACTCCCCTGTGTACTAGAGTATTTCTCTCCTCACAAACACTATTTCCAGCATGGGAAGAAATGGATCAAATGTACCAAGAACTAGTGGCATTCTCGTCCATAGCGTATGTTTGTGGTTGTGACTTTCCTCTCTGTGTGCATGTGAACGTGAGGCGCTAAGCTAGCGCACGTGTGTGTGTGTGTGTGTGGGCATGTGTGTGTGTGTGTGTGTGTGTGTGTGTGTTTGCCTTCTCCACTTGACTAACTCGACGGACTTGATTATCTTGGCTGTCTAAAGTAGACGGTTCATTTCTGTGAGCGTGTGTGTTTGTGTGAGTGTGTGTGTGTGTGTGTGTGTATGTGTGTGGAAGAGAGTAGGGGAGAGATACGGCTGTAAGTAAGCACTTGATTGTGAGGATTTGTAGTGTGTGTGTGTGTGTGTGTGTGTGTGTGTGTGTGTGTGTGTCTCTCTCTCTCTCTCGCTATACAAAGATCTATACCGTGCCCTGAGGGTTAGAGAAAGAAGTTGTGGTGGCCATGTTTCTCCTGAGACAGAGCTCTGATCATCTCTGTCTAAAAGACGGATAACGTGAACATAAACTCCTTCTCTCATCCTCCATCCCTGACTCTCTTTCCTTTTTCAGTTTCCTTTATTTTTGCGCTTGTAATGTTCTCATTATGTTACGTCTTGGGACTATCTTTTCTTCTATGCTTCCCCCCCTCTCTCTCTCTCTCTCTCTCTCTCTCTCTCTCTCTCTCTCTCTCTCTCTCTCTCTCTCTCTCTCTCTCTCTCTCTCTCTCTCTCTCTCTCTCTCTCTCTCTCTCTCTCTCTCTCTCTCTCTCTCTAGCCTATTCTATTTTTTGGAATGGAATGAAGTCAAACTGTTATTTTAGTGAAATATAAATATTGTGTAAGAATTGACAACTTGGACACACTGTGGACTATGATAATGCTTGCTTTGTTTGAGTAAAGATGGAGGAATAATTTTTCCAATTTGAATTACCTACGTTTATTTTGTTGTTTATGAACAGGAAAAAAACGTGTTTTTCAATAAACACGAAGTTGGGTCCTTCCATGCTCTCCATCTCCTCTCTTCGCCTCCCCCTCCCCCCTCCTATTTGATCCTTTCCCTTCCCATCTCTACCCCTCTCCTCTCCTCCTCTGTCCTCCTCTCCCTTCTCATCCCCTTGTTCCAGGTTTCGATTGACCACATCACAATACAACCCCACCCATAGTGTGCACACATAAACATACGCACATGCACGCACGCACACTCACTCTTGCACGCACATGCACGTAGGCACATGCACGCATGCACGTGCACATTTGCACATGCACGCACGCCCACCACGACGGACTCCTTACTATCTATTTAGTAAGCAGGTGCTTCCAGTGAATTCAGACACTTCAAGACTGTGGACAGCAGGGATCGAACCCAGTCCCTTTCGGCTGGGAGTCGAACACACCCTAGCCATTATACTGTGTAGCCGGTTAGCGTGTCAGCATGTCGTAGCAGCATTTGGACGGTGTTTGTGTTTCGCCCACTCGTTTGATTCATTCATTGTTTATCATTCTCTGCTCATCTCTCCTCCATCTGCTCATCCAGACACATTCCAGTAAACACTCAGTGCATCCCCTCGC
>JACYXH010000019.1:2249955-2259955 GCA_026745465.1 Lota lota
ACACACACACACACACACACACACACACCTTAAAGTCCTAAAAGTTTCTTATTTAATTTCTCTGTTAAAGGTGTGTGATTGTAAAACTCGTTTTGCAAGTTCCTTTCTCTATTATTGTTTTATTCTCTATTAGACTCATCCATTATTCATTTTGCACACATTTGACAAGATAATGGATTCATGAAAACCATTAATTAAATTCAATACATTTTACGACTCGAGGCGATAATCGATACTATCAAATCATCGGGGGTCTCCCCTATTTCGGAGGTCACCTAACTCCATATTAGTCATCTCTCTGAGCTCACAACCCCATACTATCATTTTCCGTCGCCACCGTCCTCTCCCTGTCTGCTTCTGTTCTCCTGCCACTAAAGCAGCAGAACGAAACGAGCTTCTCTGGCTTTTTATCCGGTGGTTGGTGAGCCGCTGGGTGTGGGCTCTTGGCCCCGGCCGCGGGCCCCCAACCAGCCTGCTCCGCGTCTGCCCGTTTGGCTGCAGAAGAAGACCAAGTTGACATTTGGAAAATAAACTCATGCATGTATTCATGCCCCCCTGACCCACAGAAAAAAAAAAATCAATATTGACCTTAATCCGGCCACCCTGGTTTACTCCGTTTTATTTAGAGATATAAATAAATGTTTAGTTTTCTTTCCGTCTGTAAATCGGTGTGTGTATGTGTGTGCGTGTGTGTGTTTTCAAGTCTTGCATTAACGCGTGTGTCTCAGTGTATGTGCTTGTGCTGTGTTACTTTTCTCTCACTCTCTTCCTCTCTCCCTTCCTCTCTCTATACCTATTCATCCAGCTCTCTCCCTCTCTCTACCACTCTCTCCTCTACCTCCATCTCTCTCTACCTCCATCTCTCTCTACCCCTGTCTCTCTCTCTTTCTCTCTTTCCCTCCACCTCTTCCACCTTTCTCTGCCTCTCCACCTCTGTGTGTACCTATTACCTCCTCTCCCTGGTCCCTTCACTTCTCCTTCTCTCCATCTCGCTCTACCTCTCTCTGCCTCTGTTATTCTCTCCAGTCCACTGTGTGTCGGTCCCTCTCCCCGCTAGTGGTTCCTGGACTTAATCCCGCAACATTCCCCACCCCATAAGACTATGCTCGCTCGCCCGAGGCACACAGAGAATAACGGACAGCTTGTCTTTGTGCAAGAGTGCTGACGGGGCGTGTGTGTGGCGACATGAGTGTGCCTGCGTGCCCTAAAGCTATTCCTTCGTCTTCTACTTTTCATATCGCGTATAAATGTCACGGAGGTATTCTTACAAGCCGGCTGTGAGGTACGTTATTGTGATCCCGTTAACGGAAGCTACATTTCACCGTTCAGTGGACATCGGGAGACAGAGACCAAGGCAAGGTCATGACCTCTGTGTGCACCATCACAGTCAGGGTCCCGGGGGTTATAAATGTACCTAGGCACCGCTGTATGCTAACGGCAGGTGCTGCAAACTCTTTGTGTGTGCTAGCATCCCCTGATGCTAATCTGTGGCTGTGTCTGGATGGCCCTTTAACGGCGCCATTGGCTAACTCTCACTGAACCGCGGAATTGTGCTAACAAGGAATGAGCAAGTAGCTTGTTTTGTGCCCATTCACTTGCAAAAGTCTTGGCTTGTCAGTGTGTGAATGTGTATTTTTGCACATAGTGTGCCTGTGTACTGCCTGCGTGTGTGTGTGTGTGCTAATTTCTAGAGGGTATTTAATTAGCATGAAGAATTTTTTTCAGAAATGAAGGATTTGACAGTTCCTTTTAAATGAGACCAACAGCTCTCAACAGAACACTGGAGGCGGTTCATTACAGACTGAGGACTTGAAAATAACTCCAGGCACTTAAACCATCATTCTGTGGACAACATGACATATTAATAGCAATAGCAGCTACACACGCAAACATACACACACACACGTGCACAAACGCACAGGTGTGCACACGCATGTGCACAAATGCACAGGTGTGCACACGCATGTGCACAAACGCACAGGTGTGCACACACATGTGCATACGGACACTCACAAAAAAATGGGCATCAATATGTTTTCTTTATGTGTGGAAAAAAACACACAACAAAAATAAGAGCTTTTCTCACACCAACACAATCGTTTGTTTAGTCCAGACAGGTCTGAACAGAGATCTTGAGAAACTGAAGAGTGCCTTCCAGCTAATCGAGATGAAATAGTTTAGACGTTATCAGGATGTTTCCATTGAAACTGTCTATAATAAATAGAGTGCTTAAAACCCCCAAAACAAAACAAAAACCAAATCAAAACAATTCAGTCTGCCTTCATTTTGAGACGGACTGTTTTGCCAGACCCCAAGACAACAACATTAACTGTATTGCTATTTTACCACCAGGAGGTTGTTGAACATAAGTAAACCATTTCAAAATCAACCCATTAGTGATATCACAAGTGGGAGTGTCCATCCAGATGAATGATGGATGACTCAGCTCTATCAGTTGATACAGTCCACTGGGTAGGCTGGCAGACTGATCTATCCATCATACATCTGCACACACAGACAGACACACACCCACATATACAGGCGCTGTAGGGTAGACGTTTGTAATGGCTTGTAATGGCTCGGCATTCATATCAAAACTGGTGGTCCTATGGCTTAAGCGATGAAACAATATAAAGCCTGGACAGTGATGCATCACCTGTCATCTTCTCCCTGGCCTGTACTGTCCGCCTCTTTGTTAAATTAAGTTTTTAGGATTATGGATGTTTTATGATTTTTGCTCTCTGTGAGTTGAACTCAATTATTTAGGTTGAACTTCACATGACGCTTAAATGCAAAGCAAATTGGGAGTCCGTGTAGTTGTGTGACAAACTGGAAGGGAGACTATTTTAGGATTGTTTGTTGTTTGCTTCATTTGTCTGTGTTTGTTGTGTAAATAAGATACGAAGATGAAATGTTCTTTGTCCGCTTGGTTGTGCTTTGTTAGTTTCCCGCATAATCTCACATTAAAAGCATTAAGAACATTTTAGATTCACACCTGTCACATGACTGCAAGCATTTCACTAAACCTCACATCAGAATACCGTTTGAAAAGAAAATCGGAATTTGCTGTTAGACATAAACAACAATTACTCACACAAAAGGTAGTCCCGCTAGATTCCTACTAAAGGTCCCTAGACCAAGGCCTCAATTCACTGTGGCCCCTAAACGACATGGCCCCCTAAACATTATTCACAACACTCGGTTAAAAACCGTCCCCTTGAAACAAGACGCTGTGATTCATTTGGCACTTTTACTGCCACGCGATAGCAACTCAGAGCCGGGAAGTCCTGTTGGTACTACCGGGAGAGTTGTCGGTTGGTGTTGTGCCAGCTTGGCCAAGGCATTAGCCTCTGCCTGTTTGTTCTCCCTCTGTGGGGCCAATTGGCATGGGGTAACTTTGGCTTGGGCTAATTTGACCTGGCATTTGGGCAATATTCCACTGGCGAAACCGTGGACCCTTTACCGTCAACAGATTAGACTGAATTCTAGTTAGCGTAGGTTTTCATGTCAGTTGAAGGGTGTGTATTATGTATATGTCTTGACGTTCAAAGAAAACCTGTTAGAGGAAATGCAAACATTTGGCTAGCATCTGTACAAATATATTCTAATCATACAGTATTTCATTTATCTCTGGCAGAAACCCTGTAGGGCATAGTGGATCATGCCAGGTGGAATCGTTCATAACGTTGTGTTATTTGTTACAGGAAGACAAAATAGAAGCTTGTAAATATAATATATAAAGGTTCTTTTGATTTAACCTACTGAACGTGTGCATTGCATCGTCACGCGGGCATTTTACCTTTAAACGACTATACTCTGAAGTGGTTAAACGATATATCGGTGGGATTCTTATTTCATTCTTTTATTGCTATGGATTTATTTTTCAACCCCCAGGCAGTCAGCAGGCACGGTGGCACACACATTGCAAGGGACACGGGACAGTGTTAGGAAGGTTCTATCGTTACGATAGACAAACAGACGGACAGACAGACACATGGACAGCTGGGCGGGTAGACACAGAGGGACGGCACGAGGAAGGCAGGCTGACGGACATACACACAGATGGATGCACGGACACAGACAATGCAACAAGGGGGAGATGGACAAATAGACAGCCAATCAGAGAGTGCGAGAAAGTGAGATGGACAAACAGACAGCAAGACAGATACGCAGAGGGATAGTCAGCCACAAGGGCTGAGAGTGGCGAGACAGACAGACAGACAGACAGAAACAGGTAAACAGGAAGAGAGGCAGACAGAAACAGGACAACAGGAAGAGAGACAAACAGAAACAGGTCTACAGGAAGAGAGACAGACAGAAACAGGTCAACAGGAAGAGAGACAGACAGAAACAGGACAACAGGAAGAGAGGCAGACAGAAACAGGACTACAGGAAGACAGAAACAGCCTGGCAGAGAGGCGGTTAGACAGATGGACACAGAAACAGGTAGACAAGAAGAAAGACAGACAGAAACAGTTAGAAAGACAAAAAACTGAAGGGCAGTTAGACAGACGACAGACAGACAGACAGACAGAAACAGGTCAACAGGAAGGCATGCAGACAAGTCAAGCCAAAGGCAGAAGGACAGACTAACAGACAGACGGGCCTGGCGGTAGCAGGGCTGCTGTCCACCAGATAATGTTTCTGCATTTGTATGCAGACAAGGAGCTGCTGTCACCAAGACACAGAACACTCCGGACTGAAGGATAGCTAGTAACCTCACCTCAACCGGAGAGAGAGGGGAGTGTGTCTGTGTGTGTGTGTGTGCCTGTGTGTGCAACTGCTTGCATGTGTGTCTGTGTGCATGGGTGTTTGCATGTGTGTGCATCTGCATGTCTGTGCATGTGTATGTGTGCATAAGAGTGCGCATGTGCGTGTGTGTAAGTGCAGCTATGTCAGTGTGTGTGTGTGTGTGTGTCAGTGTATCTATGTCAGTGTGTGTGTGTATCTCTGCCTGTGTATGTCCCTCAGTGTGTGTGTGTGTGTGTGTATGTGTGTGAGGGTGTGTGTGTTTGTGTATAATGTCAGTGTGTGCGTGTGTATGTGTGTGTATGTGTGTGTGTGTGTGCGAGTGTTGCCTCGGTTGTCATCGCAGTAAATTACATTGCAAGGATGACGAGATGCTTGGAGGACGGTGGGTGGGGGAGGGTGGAGAGGAAGGCAAGAGAGGGACGAGAGAGAGTGAGCTCAAGAGAGAGAGAGAGGCGAAGAGGAGCGTTACACCGAGACTTGGGAAAAGAATACATCCTCCTGTATTATTTTCATCCCTCCCTCAGACAGCGACAAAACAAACAACAAGGAAAGCTCGAAAACACAGGAAAACCAAATCTCCCTTCCCAACTGTCAGCTCTCGTAGCAGATGGAGAGTCTGATGTATTTTGGGGTCACGCTACGCGTCACAGGACGAACTTTCCCGAAAGATTCCAGATGTCAGTGAAAAAAAAATGAAAAAAACCCTGGAAGACCCTGGAAGAGTGTCCGGACTCCCTTTTCTGCGCTCTTTTATTCCTTAGGAAACATATGTTTTCCCCTGGGTCAAGTACTTCTTAGCTGTGGCTCTGCTTCAGTTGGGATTCAGATTGCAGTTTGTGTGTTTCTCTGTCCCGCTGTTTCCCGAATTTATCAGTATTTCATCTACACTGGGCTATTTTCTGCTTCTCTCCGATCTGTCCCTAAAGCTCTCCTCTCTGTCATTCTCCCTCCCTCCCTCCCTCCCTCCCTCCCTCCCTCCCTCCCTCCCTCCCTCCCTCCCTCCCTCCCTTCATCTCTCTCTCTCTCTCTCTCTCTCTCTCTCTCTCATCCCCTACACCCATTTCTATCTCGTTACATCAGTCCATCTAGCAACTTCTTCAAAACACAGCAAAAGTGCCTTCTCAGACCTGCCCCACAATTTAAATGACAAAAAGACAAAACAGAAACGTTTATGTACAAGACTCAAGCAGATATTTAAGTATAACCTTCCTGTTTTCCGCTCCCTCGCTCTCTCCTTCTCCAACCATTTCCCGTCTTATTGCAACCACAACCAAAGACATTACCACCGCTGTTAAAACAATACGGAGCATTAAAAACGCACATTACCACTGATGTTAGCATTACTGCTGTACAATTCATCTTGCGCGGCGACACAACCTTATTAAAACACAAGCTAGGGAACCGACCAGTGCTAGTGGTTCAACAAGGCTGATTAGAAAAAGGACAATAACAAGCGTTTCTGAACTGCGTTTCACAAGCCTAAAGTCTCTTATTTTCCTGTTATCTACCCCTCCCTCATTTCTTAATCTGTCTTCACCTCCCACATTTAGCTGTTAGTGATTATCTAAGCTCCTGGCTCATTCTTCCTTTCCAATAAGAAAAGGACACACACACACACACACATACATAGACACACACACACACACACACACACACACACACACACACACACACACACACACACACAACTGTCTTCACCCAATAAACCACCTGCATCAGCCTCTTGTGCCCGTTTGGTCTGGTCTAGTCTGGCCTATTCATTCCTGTGCTGTCCAAGACAATTCTGTATTTCATTCTATTCTATTCTGCTCTAATCCATTATATTGGATTCTCCTAAATTCTGTTCAATTGTATTCCATGCTGTTCTATTCTCTCGTCTTCTGTGCTGTTCTATTCTATTATATTCTATTCTATGCTGTTCTATTCTATCATATGCTGTTCTATTTTACTCTATGCTGTACTATTCTATTATGTGCTGTTCTATTCTATTCTTTTATGAGCAGTTATATTCAATTGTATGCTGTTCTATTCTGTTCCATTCAGACCAATTGTAAGCACAGTGTTCAGGTGTGCTCTATTTCTATGATACTGTTCTCTTCTATTCAGTCCCATTGTAAGCCCAGTGTTCAGGTGTGTTCTATTTCTACGATACTGTTCTCTTCTATTCAGTCCCATTGTAAGCACAGTGTTCAGGTGTGCTCTATTTCTACGATACTGTTCTCTTCTATTCAGTCCCATTGTAAGCCCAGTGTTCAGGTGTGTTCTATTTCTACGATACTGTTCTCTTCTATTCAGTCCCATTGTAAGCACAGTGTTCAGGTTTGCTCTATTTCTACGATACTGTTCTCTTCTATTCAGTCCCATTGTAAGCACAGTGTTCAGGTGTGCTCTATTTCTACGATACTGTTCTCTTCTATTCAGTCCCATTGTAAGCACAGTGTTCAGGTGTGCTCTATTTCTACGATACTGTTCTCTTCTATTCAGTCCCATTGTAAGCCCAGTGTTCAGGTGTGTTCTATTTCTACGATACTGTTCTCTTCTATTCAGTCCCATTGTAAGCACAGTGTTCAGGTGTGCTCTATTTCTACGATACTGTTCTCTTCTATTCAGTCCCATTGTAAGCACAGTGTTCAGGTGTGTGTGAACCAGGCTGTAGCTTTATGTTCCTGCAGCAACGTTTTCTATCCTGCGCTGCCGTCCCATTCTTCAATTCATGTGAACGTAATCTACAGTAGAACCAGAAACCCCAACCTGCCTGCACTAATCTGAACACACACATACACACACACACACACACACACACACACACACAGACATGCACATGCATGCACACCACACACACACACAGCCAATAGGCCTGTTCATCCACATCACATGCATGGCTGCAAAGACTAACGCATGCAATGTGTTTGTGTGTGTGTGTGTGTGTGTGTGTGGAGGTTTGTCTTGTTCAAGTCTCAGCTCTACTGTGCATGATGTTTGCTGTGCGGCTATGTGTGTGTGTGTTTGTGTGTTTGTGTGTAGGTGTGTGTGTGTGTGTGTGTGTGTGCGTATGTGTGTGTGTGTGTGTGTGTGTGTGTGTGCGTATGTGTGTGTGTGTGTGTGTGTCAGGATGGCGGGACGAATGCCGTGCCTGGCAGAGCCATGATTGGATTAAAAAGAGGATGATTCCGTAGATGACGAGCATTACGTAGATAGAGAGATAGGAGAAAATATTAACAAAAATAAAACGCGAGGCAGAGTAGGCAGATGCTCCTGTGTACCAATAATCCTCTCTGTTGCCCACACACGCACTTGCCCCCCCATACCCCCCCCCCCCCCCCCCCCCCACACACACACACACACATACATACATACACACAAGTCGACGCATGCATATACACACACCAAGAAACTGTTAATATCAAAGTGGTCTAAATGTGAAAGAAAATGCAGTAAAGTCTCACAGTAATCATCAGTCTCATCATATACCTTGATTTTTTTTTACATATTTTATAGCATTACTTTTAGTTCCGCATTCCAAGACCCCACCCAGGTAGCATTTAGAATGCATTTCCATTCAGTTGCCATGGTTCTCCCCAAAGATTCTAGAAGGCTTACCCACCCAACTAACCAATATGGCTGGCAGGTGAATAAGGCGCACAGGCTTTAGTCGTCCTGTGTGAGTGAAGCCGGCGTACAGAGGAATTCATCACGCAGGAGAGCACCTCAGATAATGAATGGCTCTCTTCCATCTAACTTCATTACTCTAACTGGGTTTCCATCCACCCCACTTCCTCAAGCCTCAAACAAATCAAACACACTCATTTCCTCCCCGCCCCCGACCGCCATCAAACCCAACAGCTTCTTGGCAACTCTTAGCGTGTGTGTGTGTGTGTGTGTGTGTGTGTTTGTACACTCTCTCATACACACCCACGCATAAAACAAGCACACCTCCTAGTTGGCATCCGAACGCTGCACGGAGCGGCCTGTTCCCTCCTGCCATGAGTTTATTTAGAAAGTGAGAGGGAGTTGAAGAATGATGGAGGTACGGAGCGACGAGAGAGAGAGACAGAGAGACAGAGAGAGACAGAGAGAGAGAGAGAGAGAGAGAGGGTGTGCTGGCATTTTATGAATATTGGATAACGCCAAAGCCGGAGCACTCATAAAGTGCATTCATTTCTGAGTAAGATGAGGGTGAGGTAAACAAAAAGAATGGAGGTTGTTACACTAAAAGCGAGGAACAATTGAGGTGGGTGCAAGAACAAGGAGGACCAATATGAGTGCCCGTCCATAAAAAAGCTTTACATATAATTTCTCGGGGAGCATCCCAAAAATGTATGACATTAAAAAACGTCTAAGGGAGTGTCCTAAAAAGAACACTTAAATGATAGGTCGTAGGGAGCAAAAACAATCTTGAAATAAAATATTCAAGGGATATATCACGAAAAACAGTCAATAAAAGAGCCAAAGAGCATTGAATTAAAGTAGCACATCACCAGGTCACCAACAGCACTACATATATCAAAATAACCCCGTGTCCTATTTTTTTTAAAAGTGTGTAACCCATCAATGGAGAAAGAACAAACAAACCAAAGTGACACATTTTTCACCTTTTTCCAGATTTAACTTTGACCCTTGACTCTAGTTATACTCCCCCCCCCGCCCCCTACATACACACACAGAAACACCTCCCTAATCCATGGGCTTTTGAGAACAGCAGTACAGGCGGAGAGAAAGAGGCGAGATTGGAGGTCAGGAATAATAGAAAGAGGTGAAGAAGAAGGAGAGACAGGAGGAGAAGAGGAGGAGGGAGAGAAGGAGAAGGGAGAGGAGGAGAAGGGAGAGGAGAAGGGAGAGGAGTAGGAGGAAGAGAAGAAGGGAGAGGAGGAGGAGGAAGGAGAGGAGGAGGTGGGCGAGGAGGAGGGAGAGGAGGAGGGAGAGGGCGAGCAGGAGGAAGGAGAGAAAGGAGAGAAGGAGGAGGAGGGGCAGGAGTAGGAGGGAGAGGAGAAGGGAGAGGTGGTGGGAGGATGAGATGAGGAGGAGAGAGAAGGAGGGAGAGGAGGAGTGGAGCAGGAGGGAGAGGATGAGGAGGCGATGAGGAGGAGGGAGAGCATCTAGGGTGAGCACAAACCACTATCCACCCTGCAGGATGGCTAGTGATGAAAAGAGAACAAGTAAACACACTCTTCTGTGTGTTTGTGTGTATAAGAGTTGTATCTTCGTATATTTATGTGTGTGTGTGTGTGTGTGTGTGTTTGTGTGTGTG
>JACYXH010000019.1:2262455-2274955 GCA_026745465.1 Lota lota
TCGGCCACAACACCAGTGGAACAATGAGAACAATCGAAAGCTAATTCGTAAAAAACGAATGTAAGGTGCAAAAATTGGATTGCTGAAAAAGTACCACTGCACATTTGACCATTTAGTAATTTATCAGACCTTTTATCCAAAGCGACTAACAGTGAATTCAAATACATGCCATTAAGAAGCAGGTAGTGGTTAGGCAAATACCCAACAAATGAGTTAAAACCAACACCAAATGACCTCCAAAACCTTCCATGTAATTACATGTAATGTAATTAATGTAATCGAATCATATTTAATCGAATTAAATCCATAACCAATCTAATCCATAATGAATCTAATCCTTGATTAATCTAATGCATAATCTAATCTGTAATTGAATTATAACAATAAAGAATATATAATTGATGGTCTCCTGTACCTTTACTATCTCACAATAAACGCTCCAATTCATCAAGTCCTTAAGAACCCAGGGTAGGCTGATCGGTTATCAGCCTCTCGGCCAATCACTGTCCGGCATGTTGTAGCGTCAAGACGCTATTGGCTTGACCAACTAGATCTAGATCACTAGTGTTCAATGGGATTATTTATGCGTGGGAGACAGAGGTAGGGAGGTGGGGGTAGATGTAGAGCTAGTGGGTGAGTGAGTTGGGGAGACAGAAGAGATGGGGGAGGGGTTGAGTATGCGCTGGATGCTGATGTGTGTGTGTGTGTGTGTGTGTGTGTGTGTGGTTCTTCTTGGATATTATCGGGTTACGTGAGTGCTTAAGGTGATTAATGAGTGAATTTATATCACTTGCACATGGTGGTTTCTGTGTGTGTGTGTATGTGTGTGCGTGTGTGTGTGTGCGCACAAAAATAAGTGTGATTATCCTAGTATATTGAAGATAAGGGTCCAGTAAATATTCGACACATAGATTCCTGTATGTGTTTGTGTGTGTGTTAGTGTATGTGTGTGTGTAGGTGCGTGTTTGTGTGTGTGTGCATGGTTCAATCTGCCTGAAGCAATCCAAGTGTATTAGACCATATGTACCTCATTTATAGAGGGGTGTGTGTGTGTGTGTGTGTGTGTGTGTGTGGGGGGGGGGGGGGGTACAAGTTTGGCCCAGCATATACATAATGCATTATACTATTTGTACCAGCACAATACACACACACAAAAAAAAGAAGGAAAAATGTGCTTAATGTAGTCTCATATTTATTCATGATCATATCACATTTTGTCGAATAGCAAAGCCAAAGGTCTTTTTCATAACGTATTTTACTGGATGTTAGTATTTACTTGCTTGTGTGTTGTTGCCTGCCTCTTCATGAGTGTGTTTCATATGTGTTATAACGTGCTACTTATATATATTTGTGTGGTCATGCTCTTTTTCTCCACCCATGTTTTGATTTCTCTCAGTCATGCATTGTCTGACGTGCATGTTATGTGTGAGTGCGGTGGCGCGTGTGTGTGTGTTCAATAAACACACACACAATGTTTAACCTTTCAAAGTGATTTCCCCATGTCCTTACTTTACTGCTCTACTACTACTACTACACACAGGTTTGTTCACGCGTGTGTGTTTTCCACGTAAATATCATGCATTATGTATTTGATTTATTTTCAGACTCCTCTCTTTTCCTCCAATGCTTTCGTTTCCACATGCTGCTATATGTTGCAATATGTTGCAATATCCCCTTTTAACAGCAGTGGGCATTTTGATATTCATAAGCCTGTCACTGTTGATCAAGGCCCTTATCAATAACCGAATGGCCGGATGGGTTTGGTGGGGAGATCAATAATGAATACACACGTTGATAATTGAAAGAAATACCCCAGGGAAAGAGGTCTGAGTGCCGCTACGATTAAGATGAAGTCGTTCCCAGTTGATGGGGTCTCGCTAATTAAAAACGCTTGGCTTTTTTAGTTTTGTCTTAATTACCTGCTCTCTTTTGGTCTTCTCTCTCTCTCTCTCTCTCTTCTCTCTCTCTCTCGTTCTCTCTCTCTCTCTCTCTCTCTCTCTCTCTCTCTCTCTCTCTCTCTCTCTCTCTCTCTCTCTCTCTCTCTCTCTCTCTCTCTCTCGTTCTCTCTCTCTCTTTCTCTGTCTCTCTCTCTCTTCATCACAAAATCTCTTGGCCAATATATTTTGTATGGGTCTTTTTGTGCCATTATGGACACGACAGTTAAGAGAGTGCGTTGAAAGAGAGAGGAAACTACCTGTGGCATGGCACCGCAGGTGGGAATGGAACCCGTGGGAGCTACGCGGTTAGCGCCCTCGCGTGTGGCGCTGGGGTCAGCCGCTGTCATAAGCTGACCCGAGACGCGATAACGCCGTCGTTCTCCATAAAGCGGGCCGTGTAGGTCTCTGTGCGTTTGGCGGCGACCATTGCAGAGGTCGGATAACGTTCCCCGTATGAGTCGGGCGTAAGAGGATTAACTTCTCTCCTTTAGACATGTCGCCGATCAGCACCAGCACACTCAACAAAGCCGCTGTAGCCAGCCAGAGAAATACGAATATAATGATGGGGGGTTTTTGTAGCGCAGGGTTAAACAATGACACATCCTTTTTGCTTGGAGGGTTACGCAACCGACGCTATGAAAAGCGGTTGTCACTCTGATATCCAACTGCCTCCGACTGTCTACCGTGAATGTAAACGGTACTGACGTGGTCGGTCGATTCGTCTCTCAAAACATTGAATCGGTTGTACTTTTGATTATCGATGAATTGTCTGAGTCTGAAGTGCGAAACCCCTTGCTGCTCATGGGAATGAATGGAAATATGAAAAGAGAGAGGGAGAGTGAACGGAAAAGGAAGAAGGAAAAGAGCTATGGGCTATAGAACATCAACATTGACAGCTTGGTTCAATATATGTTAACTTAACCCCAAGGGTAGAGGGATGTAGCTGGCTTTCAACATGCGATAGACTAGTTTGTGGGTATCTATTATCTGTATATTCTGTGTAATATTTTCATTCCTATCACTGTTAAGGAAATTCTAGATTTTCTATGATGCACATTCACACACGTGAATGGGATCTCTCTATGTTTCAAAGGGTAAAGTTCAAAGGGTCAAGAGGTCAAAAAGGAGGTATAAGTAGAATGGGCCAATCAGATGGTGCGGGGGACCACATTGCCAGGAATGAGGTTTGATTGGTTGATTAACGACGGACAGGAAGTGCACGAGCCCCAAACGAGACTATGATAGTGAGAATCTTCTCCTGGACAGACGGCCAGGTCGGCCCAGGTTACACACGGTGTAACCTGGGGGTGATTCACGGCGTCACCCCAAGAAAGTACGAGGAAGAGGAGGGGGAGGCAGAGGAGGAGGAGAAGGAGAAGGAGGAAGAGATAGAAAATGGGAGGGGCGACGACCATGGTGGTTTTTAATGGAAAACCAACATTGACTTGGATCAGGTGGGGGGGGGGGGGGGGGGGGGGGTGCAAGATTTATGGCACGGCCCTAAATCTTGCATGACCACGAAATGGCAGAGGAAGTGGGGCGACAACGAGGGGTGATGATGGAGCAGAGCAGGGAGATGAATGAAGGAACACCAGAAACATGGCCCTTTCGGAGAGAGAGAGAAAGAGAGAGTAAGAGAGAGCGCGAGTGAGAGGGAGGGGAGGGGGAGGGGGAGGGGGGGGAGGACCGCATGAGTAGGTTCAAATGAAGCCTCGTGGTTCTGGGTTTATTTATGAGCGTCTCGGTAACTGTAATGACACCGCAGCGGTCTGCGGAGAAACGGCATCCGATACACCCAAGAGGGGTGATCTAATAACCAGAGTTAGTGTGCGGCCACACGCGCTCAGCTCCTCTACACAGCGTAGCCCTCTTGGAGCGAACACGCTAACGCTATTAGCGGCTATTAGCTTTGAGGCATGGACAAATCGGGAATTGAGTCAGGACCCGATGACACACAATTGGATGTGGCGGATGAATGGCTGGATGATGGATAGATGGATGAGTAGACGAAAGGGTGGAGGATTTATAGATGGATGGCAATTTAAACAGACGGATCGATGGAGGAACGCCTAGCATTAAACGTTGCAGGTAATTAGAGTAAAAAACAGAATGAATATACATTCCGAAAATGGAGGAGAGAAGAGGACTAAAAAGAACACTGTGAAGGATTGGGTACACAGAAGAGAAAGGCCAACGGAGACCAAGAAAGAGAAAGTGAGAGAGAGAGAGAGAGAGAGAGAGAGCGATAGAGAGAGAAAGACAGGACTGAGGCTAACACAGACAGAGAGAGCGAGAAAGAGTGAGAGAGAGAGAGAGAGAGTGATGGAGAGAGAGAGGACTGAAGCCAACAGAGAGAGAGAGCGAGAGAGAGAGCGAACTTGATGGAGGGAATTATGGAGGGGTATAATGAGCGGAGGAAATGGGAGAGGATGCTACGGTAAATGGGAATAAGGACAGGGGAGAAAGACAGAGAGAGAGAGAGAGATCTGCTCGACCAGACGATCATTAAAACACAATCAAACACATCCAACAGACCTCCACCATAAAGGCGCGACAGATTCAAAGGAGAGAGCAAAGCAAAGGAAACGCCTCTGATTAGCCCCCACCCAACACATCAATATATAAATTATAAAGTATATATTTTATTATTTCTGTTTCTGCTGTGGCAGCCGTTTACCCCCCCCCCCCCCCCCCCCCGGCAACATTTCACATTATGCTAAAAGGAGTGGTGGACAGGTGTTGATGGGGGTTGTGTGAACAGTGCCGACATCAGCAAGAGAAGATTTAAGGAGAGGCATTGAGGCGCTGGGGCTGGGGCTGGGGCTGGGTGGGCTGGGTGGGGTAGGGGGGGGGGGGAGATAGGGGAAGGAGAGAGAGCGAAAGAGAGAGGGGAGGTACCTCCATGGTGGGCAGTTAAGCAAGGCCGGCAGAATGGAATTGGCTCAATGACTATCTGTCACCGGACTCTACCGCACAATGTGTGTGCAGACGTGTGTGTGCATACATGTGTGTGTGTGTGGTTCAAAATAGTGTTGTTTTCTTTTGGTATATATTTGTATATGGACCATGCAGCGTGTTTGAAGAGTCGTTTTTGGTTTCCGTGGAAACCCTCGTAGAGACGCTCGTTAGCAATTGTACGAATACTTCACTTCACCCTACCTGTTTGTACAGGTTAAGAGCTCTCGCTACTTCTCTCTATCTTCTCTCTCTACCTATCTATATATCACTCTCTCTTCTCTCTACCTGTCTATATCTCTCTCTTCTCTCTGCTCTCTCTACCTGTCTATATCTCTCTTCTCTCTCTCTACCTCTATATACTGTATCTCTCCCTTTCTTCTCTCTGCTCTCTCTCTACCTCTTTATCTCTCTCTCTCATCTGCATTTCGTTCTCTGTCTCTCGCTCTCCTATCTCTAGCTCTCTCTCTGTCTCTGGTCAAAATAAGTACGATCATGTCTAGAACTTTGCCCTTCGGGGGCCAGCAGGCAACACATTGAGACAGTCACGTGCACACATACACACGCACATGGGCACACATACACACATACGCGCACAAACAAACACGCTTGCATGCATACAACAACAACGCAGGGCAGCGCACTCGTGCAACCTCTAAATGGAGGTCAATTAACCCGTTGAATTAAATTCGGTGCAGGCCTACAGTGGAAGGCACATATTACCTGATTAAATCGGACTAAAGCTGGGGCCTTGCAGCCACGCACTCACCCAGAGGGCACTGTTGAGATACTATTATGGGATGGCTGCGTGTTTACGTGTGCTTTTATTGTGTTAAATAAATAAATAAATAAATAAATATATATATAATATATAAATACCGGTGTGTGTGTGTGTGTGTGTATGTGTGCGTGTGTGTGTGTGTGTGTGTGTGTGTGCGTGTGTGTGTGTGTGTGCGTGCGTGTTTGTGTTATGGGCAAAGAGGGATCCAGGCAAACCATCATTTCACAAAAGGTGCCTTTAAAGCGATGATGATTGTCTTATAAAAGTACGAGGAAAAACAAAGTTAGGACAGCGTTGACAGGAAAGGAAAGACAAAGTGAGGACAAAGACAACGACCAACCTCGAACCCAGAGAACAACGAAGTAGCACAACGTGTCCTTCAACCCTTTTTTCTTCCCGACCGGAGATTTGCATATCAGCAGTTTTAGTGGGACAACTATTTACCTTTATCCCAATCCTTATGTGACCACAGACCTTTATTTAACTGGAACAAAGATATCTCCATTTTATGACACGAACAGGCCTTTATGACAGACCAGATAAGAGCATAAACTCACACTGCAGGTGTGTTTATATAGAGTTGATGTAGCACCTTGTGACGTCCCCACAAGGTTAGCATGACAAACACACACACACACACACACACACACACACACACACACACACACACACACACACACACACACACAGACTTTGTCTCTGACTGGCTAATCTGGAGTCCTTGGACTTTGCCAACCCCCCATAATCACTAGGAGATGTTTGTTTTTGCGCTTTCTCCCTGTTTTGCTATTGGACAATAGAAATGCATTTGTGTCAATGCCGTTCTTCCATCTCTCTGTTTCCACCTCTATCGGTGTACCTCTCTCTCTCTATAATGCCTTTGCCTCTCTCTAACCCTCTCATGTTTATCTACCTATCCCTCTGTTCTTGTGATGCTGTTTTCCAATGAGTGTTCATGAGTATGTAACCCGCTGATGGCATCATGGTGTCTGATAGTGTTTAAAACTGTTGAAACTGTCCATGCGATGTTGTGTTTTAATGACTATTAATAACACTTAATAACACAGCGGTGGTGCATCTCATCTGTCTCTGACACGTGTGTGTGTGTGTGTGTGTGTGTGTGTTCATAGCCACCACAACAGCCGGCCCTTTGATGCTCAGAATGTGGCAGTTTCAGTGAGAAAAGGTACCAAGCGAGCAGGCCGGTGTGTGAGTGTGTGTGTCTGTGTGTGTGTGTGTGTGTGTGTGTGTCACCCCGAGGCCTTGCCAGATGGTGGATGTCAACTGCAGACAGCCTCTGACATCACAATATCACAGCAGGCGGAAGGCCCGTGTGTGTGTCTTTGTGTGCATGTGTGTGTGTGTGTGCGTGTGTGTGTGTATAATTCTCTCTCTCTCTCTCTCTCTCTCTCTCTCTCTCTCTCTCTCTCTCTCTCTATATACTCTCAAGCATTGGAACAGTTTCACCCATGGCTGCCCACACACTCCTCAAGCATGCTTGGCATAATGACGACCACACACCCACACACACACACACACACACACACACACACACACACAGGGCCACACAAACACACACACACGCACACGTGCATGCCCACACACAGGGGCACAGCAGCGGTAATTAACAGCTAACTGCATGGGCCATTATCGTTACGGCAACGAGTCGGGATCAAACTCTGCTCTCTCTCTCTCTCTCTCTCTCTCTCTCTCTCTCTCTCTCTCTCTCTCTCTCTCTCTCTCTCTCTCTCTCTCTCTCTCTCTCTCTCTCTCTCTCTCTCTCTCTCTCTCTCTCTCTCTCTCTCTCTCTCTCTCTCTCTCTCTCTCTCTCTCTCTCTCTCTCTCTCTCTCTCTCTCTCTCTCTCTCTATATATATAATGGACCATTAGTTGGGGCTCCTTCACTGTCTCACACAACCTCTGGCCCAGTCTGGTACTGCTTCCAGCACGTCTAGTACTGGTTATAGCCAGTCTGGTACTGCTTCCAGCTTGTCTAGCACTGGTTATAGCCAGTATGGTACTGTTTCCAGCTTGTCTAGTACTGGTTATAGCCAGTCTGGTACTGCTTCCAGCTAGTCTAGTACTGCTTCTAGCTTGTCTAATACTGCTTATAGCCGGTGTGGACTGGTTCTAGCTGGCTTGGACTGGTTCTAGCAAGATCAACATACAGCCAGATAGGCAGTGATTTTAAATGGATTATTCTGCAGGCAACTGGGCAATCTTTTTTGTTGTTGTTGAAATTGTCAAAGAAAAGGCATGGTAGTCTATGGCAACACCAGTTCTGTCCACTCATATTTGAATAACTACCCATAGCGTGCTCTAGCCAAGTTGGCACCGAGATTCAACACAGCTCAGGGAACTGTAGTGGTAATTGGATTAACTATAGAACGACAGCAATAGTTGACTGAACTCATACGTTTGTGTGTGTGTGTGTGTGTGTGTGTGTGTGCGTGCGTGCGTGGTTCTATGGGTGAGTATGGTAGCTGGGGGTTCTTTTTGTGAAAAGCCATAGGGTGGAATAAAGCGACAAGCAGTTACGGAATCATATTCAACAAGTATTATAAATGTAGAATTATAGCTTAAAAACATGTGAGGCAGGTTGGGGTGAGCGGATTATGGGAAGGAGCAAACAAAGAGGGAGCAAGAGAATGAGAGAGAGGGGGGGATAGAGAGAAATCAAGCGAATGAGAGAGAGGGGGGGATAGAGAGAAATCAAGAGAATGAGAGAGAGGGGGGGATAGAGAGAAATCAAGAGAGGAAAGAGAGGGAGATGGAGGAGAGGGCGAGAAAAATGTCAAGAAAGTGGGAGAGAGGGAGAGAGAGAGGGGGGAGACAGAGAGAAGAAGAGAGGGAAAGAGATGGTGAGGGCAGATAATGAAAGGGGAGGATGAGGCGGAGGGACTGTCTTCGTCTTGTTCTTTAATATTCTTTATGCTCTTCAAGGTTAAAGAGGAGCTCTAGACCTTCGCTGCACGGCCGGTCATCCATCTCCTATATGTCTCCTTCTCTCATCCTCTCCCCCCCCCCCCCCCCCCCAACACCCTCCAACTCCTATATCCTACACCTGCTGTCCTCCCCTACCCACTCCCCCAACAGCCCAACTGTCCTATCTTCTCAACCTCCTGTCTTATACCTCCCCCCTTCTCCTCACCCCATCAACTCCTACCTCCTTCTCCCTGTCCTCTGTCCTCTCTCCTAGCCTGACACAAGCACGTACACACACATGCACACGTAGCACGCACACTAGGGTAGGGGACCAAACTCGGTACTTTTAAGGGTACCGACCGAATTACGTCACTACCACTGAGTACTGGGGGACGGGACGGGGGGGACGGGACGGGACCGTTCACAATATTCACGGTTCTGTTCATACCAGGGTTTTGGGGTCATGGTTTTGGGTTCAGTATGGTACGTTTTTTTGTAAAGCAGGGGATGACAGTACCTATACAATTATATATATAATGTCGGGGGGGGGGGGGGGGGGGGGGATTCTGAACAAAACTGTAGGTCATGGTTCCACATGTTTGAAATACGTGTTGTCTAATAAAATATATAATTTTGGTCATTTCTTAAACAGAATATAGCCTACCCCGATTCTATTCCCTCAAAACCCCAAAATGAGCATGAAAAACGCCACGAGCAGTTTAACTAACTAACTAAACATCATAGTACGTTACCATCACTGAACCCAGATCTAGTGTGTGCATCGAATCATACCTCGAGCTGTTCCTCTGCATTTCCATATTCACTTTGTGTGCATGTTTATATGAATGCCTTAACATAAGATAACATTAGGATATGAGTAATTATGTCCATAGAAGCACGAGAGAAATAGTATGCATAACGTTACACACTGTCAATTAATACATTGACAGTATGCATTCATAATTTTCGTAACTGTTAACGTTATGGCAACAGTCCCCCTTCCCTACCAAATTAAACACACACACAAAAAAAAACGGATTAATGCTGTCTCTCCGCCACCCCCCAGAAATGCTATTATACATATTGAATATAAGCGTCGTCAACGTAGTGAATTGTAATGTGGGCTGATGAATAAAAGAACGCCGGAGTGTTTAACAAGTGGTGCATACTTCAACAGGATAACTTTAATAAAACAATAGTCCTCAGTGGCTGGCTGGCATGTGCCTCACACTTCCTAGTTTCTAACACCCCTATGAGACAACAATGGAACAACCTGTTGGCTGTGACAGGTATTTGAGACGCTTTGTTACGTTAACGTGTCATGTTTTGTTACGCGACCAAAATCGACGTGTTAACACGACATCTCCAAGACGTTTATGCGCTAATGGCCTTCCATAAAAAGATCATCTAGGTGCTGTGTGGGGGAAGTCGGTGGCTTTCGATGATCGCCGGCTTACGTGATTGGGCGCCGCAGCGTGACGTCGGGTCGCGTTTCTCCAAAAAGTCGATTCTGTTTCAACTGTTCGCCGCATGCCAGCTGCCATGCGAATGAATGGTTGAACGCCGCCGCCGCAACGCCTGATTTGGTCTGAATGAGCCCTTATAGAGAGAGAGTGCGTGCGACTACGTGTCAGCTGGTTCATTAGGTGCGTTCAAACACAGTCAGGGTAATGGAGAGAGAGAGAGAGAGAGAGAGAGGGGGGGGGAGAGAGAGAGAGAGAGAGAGAGAGAGAGAGAGAGAGAGAGAGAGAGAGAGAGAGAGAGAGAGAGAGACGAAAGTGTCTTTGTTTATGCTTTTCCAAACTGGACGCAGACATCGCCAACTCCAATTTAACTTTTTTAAATGCTAATATATATTATCATTTTATTGCTATCAGTTATCAGCTCGTGAGTCGGAGTGTAGTTCACACTCTTGCTTTCGTTGACACGTCACCCAGTCCCACCCTCAACCCGCCCTCCAGTCACAGCGGTCCAGACGTTACACCCTTGCCCTTGCACCCTGGCGCAGAAGACGTTGGTCTGGATGGTTTTAGATCCATCTTGGCGACCTTGGGTTTTCCTTCATTAAACAGTTCTCAGTGTGAGTCACACCACAGCTCCTCCAGGGTCCTCCCCTGTCTGCTGGTGTGACATTCATCTAATCACGGCTGAACTCATTCAACATCCGTCTGGAAAATCCTCCAAAAAGTCATCCAAGAGCCAGAGGAACTCTCTGGAACTGCTGTGATTTTGTCGTGACCTTGTGTGTTTGAGTGATGGGAGCGCTGTGCTCCAGAAGGGTTAAGGATCGGGAGGAAGAGTCCGGTACAAGCTGCGAATACATCAGAAACAAACAAACACAGGGCAGATGGTCCACGCCACAGTCGGCCCACATCGGTCCAGCTGTGTGTGTGTGTGTGTGTGTGTGTGTGTGTGTGTGTGTGTGTGTGTGTGTGTGTGTGTGTGTGTGTGCGTGTGTGTGCTTGTTAATGCAGAGATTGGACTCGCTGCCAGACTCACCATGTTGCCTCAGCTACTCATTCTGAATGTCTCTCACTCTCTCTCTAATTCTCTCCCCTCTCACCCACTGCTTATCTCTCTCTCTCTCTCTCTCTCTCTCTCTCTCTCTCTCTTCCTCTGTGTTTTTAATGTTCTTTGAGAAAAATGTCAACCAGTCTTAGTAATTGGTGGTTAAGAATACTATAATATCAATGTGTGTGTGTGTAGTGTGAGGATGACAGCTCTTTCCGACTCGCATAACTGAATTTTTAATATTCACCATCAATTCATACTGACATATACACTCTGTGTCATTGTGTGTGTGTGTGTGTGTGTGTATGTGTTTGTGTGCGACTGCATGTGTGTGTGTGACCTACCAGCAATCAGTCTGTTAACCTGTATCCTAATGAACCCAGCAGAAATAAAAGATTATATTCATTACATTAACAATATAATCCTGTTTCTGTCACATATACTGTGTGTGTGTGTGTGTGTGTGTGTGTGTATGTGTTTGTGCCCGACTGCATGTTTGTGTGTGTGAGAGTGTGTGTTTCAGTGGCCCATTGTTTTCTATTGATTTTCACAGTGATGCGTCAGAGTCGCCTCTCGACTTCATGTATAAAATACCAAAAAAATAAAAAACAAATGTAATAAACATGCCCTCCCACACACCCAAACAAATACAAAAGAATACAAGACAGACTAAGCAACGCAGTGCAGTTTCTGGTGGACCACTGGTTATTACAGCTGCTGCTTGCTGATTGGCCGAAACGGTGCCAGGGGATGTCACTACTTACTGATGGGAAGTGACTTCACTTATTTTGTGTGGTTTTGTATTTAGCCCCGCCCCCTCTAAAGTGTGTTTCGCTGATTGGCTGAAATGGTACCAAGTTAATGGCTTTAGCATAAAGTGTAAACCTCTATAATAGTGAATAGAAGTTGAAGTCTGGAAGTACCTGCAGTGTACAGCCGTAAATGAGCATGCAGAGTACTACGTGGTACCAGTACCACAGCTGTGTTGGGAACCTGAGATGGAGAAACAGATGTACTTTGAGTACAGAAGTAGCGCAGTGGAAAAAAGGTGTTAGCTAACCAGTCAGAAAAGCGACACTGTTCAGTGGCTAATTTGTCGGCTGGATCGCGGCGCACGCACACAAACACACAACCACACAACCACACAAACAAATAGAGGGCATTAGCCTGTAATGTCACGGCCCCATGTCACGGTGACATTCTGCATCTCGTTATTCACCACGGTAACCACTGAGGTTTAACATGACTCTCTCACTCGCTCTATCACTTATTCTCTCTCTCTCTCTGTCTCTCTCTCTCTCTCTCTCTCTCTCTCTCTCTCTCATTCATGCTTAACTGAAGTGTCCCTGCTGTGTTTTCTAAGTCTGTCTCTCTGCTCTCTCTCTGCTCTCC
>JACYXH010000019.1:2277455-2297455 GCA_026745465.1 Lota lota
GAGAGGAGAGGAGAAGAGGAGAGGAGAGAAGGAGAGTGGAGGGGAAGAGAGGAGAGGACAGAGGACAGGAGAGAGAAGAGGATGAGAGGAGGGTATTACATCATCCATCACTACCAAGCCTGCGGGTTTTAGTGTGTGTGTGATGATAAACTCCTCACCCTCCATGCCCTAGATACACACAAACACACACACACACATACACACACAAACACATACATACTCACACACTACACTCACTCCACAAACACATGTGCAAGAACGCACACACACATGCATATATCACACAAACATACACATCCACTGCACGCATATGCTCACTCAGCACATGCTCACATAACACACACTCACACAAACAAACACACACACGCACACACACACACTTCTTCAGATGTTCTTAAGCCATAGTAGGATTATAAAAGTTTGTAGTTATTCCATTCTTATCTTCCCGATTCATGATCAAACTTGTAATACATCACCTGTGATATTAAGATATTACATAATACTATATTATATCTAATAACAACATAATTTGATTCGAGTCGTAGCTATTTTAGCAAGGTCGCTCACTTAGAAAACTAGCAAAGTGCTATAAACTCCAGCCAGAAGGTGATTGAAATATCTGGATATATATATATATATAAGCACAGCTGTATGATGGTTAGCCCTACCCAGTGGAACGTTACAACTGGTAGGCTGATCTAGCCATCATACATCTGGGTAGACTCTCCTACCTGTGATGTCACTATAGGGGAGATTTGGAAATTGATTGTAATGGCTAAAAGGGGACCTTTAACTACCAGCAAGAACTCCTAGTGTAGAGTCTATATACTAGAGTGGTTGTACTGCCAGTGTAGAGTCTATATACTAGAGTGGTTGTACTGCCAGTGTAGAGTCTATATACTAGAGTGGTTGTACTGCCAGTGTAGAGTCTATATACTAGAGTGGTTGTATTGCCAGTGTAGAGTCTATTTACTAGAGTGGTTGTACTGCCAGTGTAGAGTCTATATACTAGAGTGGTTGTACTGCCAGTGTAGAGTCTATATACTAGAGTGGTTGTACTGCCAGTGTAGAGTCTATATACTAGAGTGGCTGTACTGCCAGTGTAGAGTCTATATACTAGAGTGGTTATACTGCGGTAGCGATGGAAAGCTTACAAGCTATAAATCATTAAGGGAAACACTGGCCACAAAATGCACCGCCCAGCAAATGTGTCATGTGAGAAAAGTCTGTGTGTACAGAGTATAAATCTCTGTACACACACACACACACACACACACACACCATTGGAACTCAAAGTTCAAAACAAAGACACTTTTAACTTAGTCGCTTGGATAAAACGTGTCTGATAAAAGACTAAGTAAGAGTTAAAAGAAAAATAAGTAGGGGTGAACTTTGGACAGATCTTAAAATGGATCCCCAGGGATAGAGCCCTGGTTCAGACCCCTGTGCGGCCCAGGATGAGGCCTGTCCCTGGGCTACAGGACGCTGCTCTCCCCCCTGATGTCCACAGCAGGAGCTGAGCAGATGGAGGTCACCAACACAGAGACTTTGATTATACAGTTGGATAATACTCTCTCTCTCTCTCTCTCTCTCTCTCTCTCTCTCTCTCTCTCTCTCTCTCTCTCTCTCTCTCTCTCTCTCTCTCTCTCTCTCTCTCTCTCTCTCTCATGCTATCTATCTCTCCCTCCTCTTCCCTCCCCTAGGGAGACACACACACACAATCCCTCTTTCTCTCTCTCTCCCTCGTTCTCTCTGTCACTCTTTCATCCCTCTCTTTCATTCCCTCCCTGTCTTGCACTCTCCCTTCCGGTCTCTATTGCTTGCTCTGGGGCTTTTCCTCTCTTTTGCATTGTTTCTCTTGCTCTCTCCCTCTCTCTTTCTCCCTCTCTTTCTCTCTCTCACTTTCCTTCTCCCTCTCTACACAGTGCACTCCCACTGTCTCTCGCCCGCTCAGCATTAACCTCTGATGACCTTGAGAGGGGGAGGGCTGATCCCTTGTGCTGTCTCAAACCGACATGTAGATGACATGTAGCCGTCCACTTTGATGCCCGGCACGTGTGTGTGTGTGTGTGTGTGTGTGTGTGTGTTTGTGTGTGTTTGTGTACGTGTGTGTGGGGATGCTTGGTTAGAAATGGGTCCTCTTACTGCATGCGTTTGCATTTTGAGTGTTTGCTACGTGTTGCATAACTGCCAAGTTTAGTTTGGTCCCTTGCACGCAGGTCGACTTTCAGATTTCCTGTGTGTGTGTGTGTGTGTGTGTGTGTGTGTGGGTGTGTGTCTGCAATGTGATTGATGAGTCTGGCTGTACAGCGATGTTCAGCAGGCAGGAACTACCACACATACACACACAGACACATGTAGCTGAGGGGAGGCCTATGTGAACTTGACCCTTGTTTGTAGTTAAGTGGATGATAACCACAAAACATGTCTCAGCCAGGGTGTGACAGAACTAGTTTCACTTAGCAGGAACCTCCGGACCGTTCTGTCTACTGGCAGTGAACCGCTTGTGGAATAAACCCCTCATATTCTTCCCCATTACTTTCTTTTTATATATTTATGGGCAAGAGGGGCGATATAAGTGTTGTGTGAAAAAAGAAGTATGTTGTGTTATTTACGATATATTTTAGAGTAAATGTCGATTAAGCTAATGTTATGATGATGTTTTATCTGAATCCCCTCCCTATAAAAATGTTAACTATGTGTCGGAAAAATGCTTTTTTTACCATATTTATTAGACACTTGTATCCAAAGTGACTTACAGTGAATACAGAGACAGGTCATTAAGGAGCAGGTAGGGGTTAGACAGTGAATACAGAGACAGGTCATTAAGGAGCAGGTAGGGGTTACACAGTGAATACAGAGACAGGTCATTAAGGAGCAGGTAGGGGTTAGACAGTGAATACAGAGATGGGTCATTAAGGAGCAGGTAGGGGTTAGACAGTGAATACAGAGACAGGTCAATAAGGAGAAGGTAGGGGTTAGACAGTGAATACAGAGACAGGTCAATTAGAAGCAGGTTGGGGTTAGACAGTGAATACAGAGACAGGTCAGTAAGGAGAAGGTAGGGGTTAGACAGTGAATACAGAGACAGGTCAATAAGGAACAGGCAGGGGTTAGACAGTGAATACAGAGACGGGTCATTAAGTAACAGGGAGGGGTTGGGGGCATCTTACTCTAGGACTGCGGGAATTGGGCCACCGAACCTTGAACATTTCAGCTGGAAGTCAAACACCTAACCACTCGACTATGCAGTCCCTGTACATTTTGTATTATAGTCTAGTATATTCAGCACTGAAGCGAAACACATTACCAGGAGTGGAGGCGGACATTGGATTTAATGAAACTGTTTGCCATTGGTCGGTCCACACATGAACCCGATGCACTAGCCGATGTGTGTGTGTCATGTGTGTGTAATGTGTGTATGTTTGTGAGTGTGTTTGCTTGTTTGTGTTTGTGTGCGTGTGTCCTGTTGGTGCGCTTTTGCCTCGTGCACCAACTCCATGGCCCCAGAGTAGGGGCCCGTGCTCAGCCCCTTAAATCTGCTTAATTACGCAATTCATTAGATGTTCAGGAGCGCAACGGCTGGAGTCCGCTCTCTCTCTGTCTTTCTGTGTCTCTCCCTCATTCTCGTTCTCTCTCTTTCTCGCTCAAATTGTTTCTCTCTCTGTCACTCTCTCCTTTTCTCTCGCTCTCTTTTTCTGTCTCTCCCTCTCTCTCTTTCCGTGTGTTTCTCTCTCTAGCTCTCTGTTTCTCCTTTTCTTTCACTTACTTTTTCTCTCTTTCACATCCTTTCTGTCCCTCCAGTCTCCCTCTCTCTCGCTGTATATTTCTATAAAACTTGAGTGTTACTCTTTCAATTTGATCTTTGTCCCTCGCTCACTCTTTCTTTTTATTAGTGTTGCTTTTACTTCCTTACTCATTTGATCTCTCTCTCTCTCTTGCTTTTACTGATGCTTTTCTACTTTTTCTCTCCGTCTGTTGCTCTTTCTCCCTCTGTAACCTTTCCTTTGCTTCATTTTTTTCTTTCTCTCTCTCTCTCTATACACACATATATATATAATCCCCTGTCCCTTTTCCTCTCTCTTTAATTTATCTTGTATTCTGTCCTATCCCCAATCTCTTTGATACCACTTTCTTTGATTTCATTGGTGCCCTGCACACACACACACACACACACACACACACACACACACACACACACACACACACACACACACACACAAACATGCACACAGCCACAGACACATGCACATACATGCCCCCCTCTGAGCAGTGACACCCCCCCGGAAGAGATGAAAAGGGAAAGGAGTAGGTAAGAGGGAGTGTATGTGTGTGTGTGTGTGTGTGTGTGTGTGTGTGTGTGTGTGTGTGTGTGTGTGTGTGTTGATGTGGAGATTAAGTAACATGGAGATCAAAACTGTGAGAAGCTGAAGTTACAGAGAGACGAAAATAATGGATGGAGGGGAGGATAGATGAAAGATGATAGATAGAGAGAGAGACAGACAGACAGACAGACAGACAGACAGACAGACAGACAGACAGACAGACAGACAGACAGACAGACAGACAGACAGACAGATAGATAGATAGATAGATAGATAGATAGATAGATAGATAGATAGATAGATAAAGAGATGGATGGTGGGATGGATGGAGAGAGAGAGAGGGAGATGGAGGATATTACATCATGGGAGGCCAGATGAGAGGAGAAGAGCAATGAATGGAAGGTTGGACTAATGATGCGCCAAGCCCAGATCCAGCTAACCATGTCACATAGACCGCTAACGGAGTGTGTGTGTGTGTGTGTGTGTGTGTGTGTGTGTGTGTGTGTGTGTGTGTGTGTGTGTGTACGGATGCATGTGCTTGATTTAAAAATCATGGTCAGTACCCTTATCGCTTCTGCTACACGGGCTAAAGGTTTATCTGTGTGTGTGTGAGTGTGTGTGTGTGTGTGTTTCCTCTTGGGTGTGACTACAGCCCCCTTACTCTCTTCAATGAAATTATCTCGCTTGCCTCTATTCCCTCTCTTTTCATCCCTCTCTCTCGTTCTGTCTCTCACTATGTAATTTTTGTTCCCTTTCCCTCTTTCTCCCTCCTCTCTCCCTTGCACACTCTCTTTTCTTCTCTCCCTCTTGCTTTTTCTCTCTCTCTCTTTACTCTCTCATCCTCACCTTCTCACTCTCACTCCCTCGATCGCTCTCTCTATCTCTGACTCTTTCATTCCCTCACTCACTCACACTCTTTCTCTCTGTTTGTCGCTCAAATCTTTCAATTCAATCCAATTTCCAACGTGTTATTTAATTTATCTGCGAAGCCAGACCAGTGAAATCCAATCCCATCACAGACGGGTTAAAGAGAAAATATGATTGGACAGAATATATATTTTATTATCTTTACTACCACAGAGAACAGAGACAGCAATTGCCATGGTGGTCGTTTAACAGCATATGAAGACAGACACAGGAAGTGCTGGTTACTAAGGCGACAGGACGGGATAGACATGAGGTCACTGCAAGGCAGGGCAGGTTGGGACAGAGATATTACCAGCTTCTCCAATGTTCATTATTCATTGGAATGAGAACTTATTTGAAGGAAGTATGACTAATGTGATTCAGCCAGCTTGGTTAAAGTGGGAGTTTTTCATTGCTTGGTGAAACCTGCCCAGCAACATGCGTTCACATGCTCACGTGCACCATAACTGCCAACATTCACACACATATACACACACATGCGCACGCACACAGGTGCATGCACGACATGTATAACATCTCCCCAAATAAATCTCGCTCCGTTCTTTTTTTTGTCCCTGTCACTTTTCATCTTTTTTTCATTTTTCTCTGTATGTCTCCCTACTTGCATCTCTTTCTCTCTCTCTCGCTCTCTCTCTCTCTCTCTCTCCTTCTCTCCCTCACACCAACAATCAAATTGTTATTTGTTGATTATGTTCCTTCTTGTGCTTATAACAATGTGATATGTCTGCTGGTATGTTTCCAAAGCTTGGTTGAATTGAAACGTTTTTTGACCTTTGACTCTTCATACTCTCCTTTTCAAGTCGTATTCTGTTTATAGATCTACGTATGCATAGAAATAAATTAAAAGATATGTCACCATTTATGAAACACGATTGCAAATTCTCGCTGGGGTGTGAGATGGATTTCGGAGGGGGGTTTGTGAAGGGAATCCGATGCTGGGCCAGAACAATGCTACACATCAGCGTATCTGTTAATAAAAAGCCTAGTAGCACCGCGGGGGGCCATCACAGCTCCAGATTGCCCATGTTCACCAGATGAATCTACGAGGAATCAAAGCTGTTGTCTTTTGTCCTTGACACGGGCCTACATACGAAGACAATATATATACATCGTCAGGGGGATCAATCAGTTCACAGCAGTTGGAAAAAGTGGGGATGGTTGTGGTTGTGCATTTGTGTGTGAGAATGTGTGTGTGTGTGTGTGTGTGTGTGTGTGTGTGTGTGTGTGTGTGCATGTGTGTGTGACAATGTCTATGTGTGTGTGTGTGTGCATGTGTACTTGAGTATGTCCTGAATGGTTGCACTGTGTGTGATCTGTCAGACTGACTCATCTTTCACTGGGCCTTCAGGCACACATACACAGACACACACACACACACACACACACACACACACAGGGGCGTGCACACACACACACATACACACACACGCACACACAGACACGGGTGCGCACACACACATACACACACGTGTACGCACGCACACACACACACACACACACACACACACAGATGCAGACTGTGCGGAGCTGATCTCTGACATGGATGTTAAAAATAAAAAGAGCAGTGGAACAGCGACAGAGACCTCACTTTTAAAGGACCACACACAGGAAAGTGGGTTGAAAGAGTGGGGGAATGACATAAAGCATGTAGGACAGCAGGTGGGAATCGAACCTGTGTGTCCAAAGCTGCATATAGTACAATGTTTGAGAAGCGGTGCACCAACCGACAGAAGGTTTACTTAATGCTATTCACGGCGTGAAAATGTGTGGAAATACTCTGGGAGAGAGGAAAAATGGCAAGGCGTATGTTTATCCATCTTTGTGACCACCCGGCCACCTGTTAATGTTTGGCTAAATGTCATGCCTACTCCACTTCACCATGTTAGTGCAGAGATTTGCTCTTAAATAAATCATTTGTATTCTTATTTCCTGTTAATCTCCAAGTCAAGTCTCTGGCTAGATCTGATTGGCCGATTATTCTAAAACGTCCAATCAAACACAACCAGAGGGCCAGTAGCTTCTAGACAGGTGTCTCCATCAAGTCTACTACTAACGGAGACAGAGTGACAGAGAGAGAGAGAGAGAGAGAGAGAGAGAGAGAGAGAGAGAGAGAGAGAGAGAGAGAGAGAGAGAGAGAGAGAGAGAGAGAGAGAGAGAGAGAGAGAGAGAGAGAGAGAGAGAGAGAGAGAGAGAAAGAGCAAGTGCCTTATCTCTACCATTCTGATTAATGTAAGGAAGGAAAGGAGGGAAAATAGAATCCTAGCCCACTTCAGATAGCCTCTTACAGCTGTCTACCCATCCACCCCCCCTCTCCCTCTCTTGCTCTCACTCTTGTTCTCTCCCTCAGACGGAGGGAGAGAGAGAGGGGGGAGAGGCAGAGAGAAAAGGAGTGAGAGAATGAGCTAGAGAGAGGGAGAGAGAGAGAAAGAGCGGGGATGGGGGGAAAGAAAGAGTTTGAGAGAGAAATAGATGGAGAAAGAAAGAGAGCGAGAGAGAAACAGCGGCAGAGAGAGAAATAAACAGAGGGAACGAGAGAGAGAAAACAAGATACAGAGAGAGTTAGAGAGAGATAGAGAGAGAGAGAGAGAGAAAGAGAGAGAGAAAGAGAGAGAGAGAACGAGGGGGAGAGAGTTGAAGGGGCCAGTGTGAGTGTGGACCTGATGGCTGGTTGTCACGGTTACAGGACCTGATAAGATGGATGGAGATGAGGTCAGCAGCTCTCTGCGAGGGCACACTCCGCTGAGTAACCCTGCGTGTGTGTAGGTGTGTGTCTGTGTGTGTGTATGTGAGTGTGTGTGTTGTGTATGTGTGTGTGTTTGTGTGTGCGTGTGTGGCTGCAGGTGTGTGTATAGAGACAATAATAAACTGTATGTACATGTGTGTGAACAGGTATGTGCAGTGCATGTGTGTTTGCGTGTTTGTGTGTGTGTGTGTGTTTCTGAATGCCTACATGTAGACCATAGTTTTCCTACTGCGAGAACATTATCATACAACGTCATACAACACACATCACACAACACACAACACACAACACAAAACTGCCTCTTTTCGCCCTCCTAAATTTTTTCTAATCAGAGCTTGACAATTCCAGCATCTCCTCAGAACAAACATTCCAGCCTTCAGGAAGTAACATTCCAGTCTGTTTGTACTCCACTAATTTAACAACCTATTTGATTCTGCTAATTAGCGTTGCTAATTAGCGGGACTAATTACCATGTCCAGATGGCGCAGAAGTTTCACCTAGGTTACCATTTGCAATCACCGCTGCTAGTAGCATACGGGCCCGCCCGCTTAGCTGTAGAAACACTACGGCGCTCGTAGTGTAGCTTGGCCCGTCGTAAGCTAGCTAGCGTCAGTTGAATGGAGTGCACTCATGTTTAGGTCTTATCACTAGTATCACCTATGTTAATAGAGATGTTAGCACATCTTGGTGTAAATTACGATGATTCATGTGTGAATAAACATGTCAATGTACTGGCTACGGTTGTAAATACGTGTGATGGTCTTTTATAGATATAGGCATACAGTAATGCTTTTGCTAGTGTTGATTGTTGCCCAAGCAGGTCTGTAAATGTTGACATTTACTATGTCATTCATTAACATATGGTTAAACACATTTCAGTTGGTTGATTTATGCCTACAGATGACATGAAATTGCATTAATATTATATTTTCGATAATACCATCAAAAAGATGGTGCTTTCTCTTTTACAAAGGAAAATAAATCATGCTTGAATGTTTTTTACTGATGATTTGTCTGATCAATCTCTCTCCATCTTCCCTCCGTCTTCTTTTTACTGCCCTCTTCCATAAACCCTGCCCCCACTCTGAACTCTTCACCTCTTCCCTCTCCCCTCTATCCATCCTCCTCTTCCCATCCTGCCTCCTCTTCCTCTCCATCCTCCTCATCCTCTCCATCCTCCTCTCCCTCACCTCCCTCCCCCTCCTCCCTTACTCCTCCATCATCCTCATCCTTCCTGCCCTCTCTTCCCCCACTCCTCTTCATCCTCCTCCTATCCTCTCCTCCCTCTTCCTCTCCCTCCTCCCCTTCGTTCTCCTCTTTCCCTCTCTCAGGTTCCCGCCTGGTGACCGACCTGACACCGAGCCGCGACCCATTACCACCTTCACAGACCCTCTTCTGAGCCCGCTCACTCGGCAGCATCGCCGTCGCCGTCGCCACCGGCAACCATGGCGGTGACACGCCCTCCCCCATTCCCTCTCCCCCTCCTCCTCCTCCTCATCCTCTCCTCCGTGCTGCTCCTGTCTCTGCCGGGAGCCGAGGGTGGGGCTGAGTACCCCATGGAGGTGGACAACAAAACCTGTTCGCCAGTGGGAGACCCCTGCACAGAAGGTGGGTGAGATCCACGCGCCGGACAGTTTAAAAAGCCCACCTATTTAACCATGGCTGATGACCCATTACGAGCCATTTCAGAAGTCTACCCATTAGCGACATCGCAAGTGGGAGTGTCCTGGATAGATCAGCTGGTACAGTCCACTGGGTAGGCAGCCAGGTCGGTCTACTCATGATACATCTGGCTTGGACACTCCCCACTTGTGATGTCACTTATGGGTATTTCTGAAAGCGATGGCCTATTGTTGATCCAGACCTGAAAAGAAAAAAAAGAATGCCCGATATAATTCTTTAAACGGGGAAAAGGTTTTGACAGTTATTCGGCCCAGAGTAGACATCGTCTCATTGCTTCACATATGAAAGCCATTTTCAAGAGGATTAATTCAGGGTTTGCGGTTTGCTTAAAATGTCCCTTCTTGAACTTTACATCTATGTAATGCAAATTATCTTTAGATAAAGAGGTGTGATCTGAGCAAGCACAGACGCATGTATAGCTTCCCAGTTGCCAGCGCCATTTTGACTATCATGTGCCACTAACATGCATTGACACATCAGCGTCAGCAGATCCTCCTGGAGGGTCACAATTAGAAACAGAAGAAGACAAAGAGGAGCTGACTAGACTCATAATAACAACCCAATGACAATGGCATGAATTACCTGCAAAAGTATTGACACGCATTTCAATAAAGACCACCGTGGGCCTGATCATTCCCCTCGTCCTTGTTGTTCTATCGATTCACAACTCAGTTTAATCACTCGCCAGCATTCACTTCGCCTTGAAGAAGGAAGATAAAATAACCACTTATCGGTAATGTGTGCTCCCTCCGGCCCCCCCCACCCCTCTGTCTTCCCAGGAGTTGTGCTGCCCATTTGGAACCCCCAGAACCCCTCTGTGGGGGACAAAGTGGCGCGTGCCATCGTGTACTTTGTGGCCCTCATCTACATGTTCCTGGGGATGAGCATCATCGCAGACAGGTTCATGTCCTCTATAGAGGTAGACCACACACACACACACACACACACAAACACACACATGCTCTCAAACACACAGAGCATGCCCACGCACACACTCACGTGCACAGACACACTTGTACACTCACTTGCACATGCATGTACATACACACACACACACACGCACACACTCACACCAAACACACACGCACACACGGACATGAAGATACACACACTTGCAAATGCCTGGACATGCTTACACACAGCACACAGCCTACACACACACACACACACACACACACACACACACACAACCTCACATAGTACTTGCACATGCACGCATATGCTCACACAACCGCACACACACACACACATACATGCACACGCACAAACCTGGACTCAAATACCCACCCACAAACACAACGTCACCGACCCACCCACCCACACACACACACACACACACACTACAAATGTACAGTGTAGGCAGTCCCCATAAGTCCTTATTGTCCTGCTGAACATGAGACACGGTGCGCTGACATTTACAGCTGCGGAGGAGCCCTGATCCTCCCATCCCCCCCAGTCGTCGGGGCGCTGGCCTGCTAGCTATTTAGAAACTGACATTTTCCTCAGTGCTCCCCGCTGACACCGGAGAGACAGAGCGGAGGAAACTGCTGCCGCAGTCACAGCGGTCACACAGGACGTTTTAACCGGAGGGCAACGTAAGCTACGAGGGTTGTAGCGCTTAAGTGTTGTGTTATAGTGTCTCAAGATGGGACGTGAACAAAGGTTTATAATGACAGGAAACGCCGTGAGGGATTGTTACACAGTGTGATTGTGCTTGTGTCTGGTGTGTTACTTTCTTCCCTTGTCTCTTCTCTTTCCTTCACTTTAATTTTCGACCCGTTTCTATTTGAATACTCTCTTACCGTCCCTGTTGCTTCTCATCTCCTCTGCTCTCTCCTCCTCCCCTCTCCTCTTTTCTTTTCTCTTCTCATTTCCTATTCTTTTTTCTATTCTCCCAACATTCTCTCCTTTCCTCCCCATTCACCCCCCCTCTCTCCTCCTCCCCCCTACTCTCCCCCACCTCCTCTTCTCTCCTCCTTCCCCACTCCTCCATCTCTCCTACTCTCCCTCACCTCCTCTTCTCTCCTCCTTCCCCACTCTTCCATCTCCCCTCCTCTCCCCCACCTCTCCTCCTCCTCCTCCTCCTCCAGGTGATCACGTCCCAGGAGAAGGAGATCACCATAAAGAAGCCTAACGGGGAGACCACCACGGCTACGGTGAGGATCTGGAACGAGACCGTATCCAACCTAACCCTCATGGCCCTGGGGTCCAGCGCCCCCGAGATCCTGCTGTCTGTCATCGAGGTAGTCTACCTATTTGTATTATGTTATATTACATGATATACAGTATATTATATTATGTTATATTATATTGTGTTATATTATATAACTATATATATTATATTATGTTATATTATATTATGTTATATTATATAAATATAGATATTATATTATGTGATATCATATTATATTAAAATGTATTATATTATATTATGTTATATTATATTATTTTATATTATATTATGTAATATTACGCTATATTATATTATATTATATTATAATATATTATATTAAGTTGAGATCCTGCTGTGTGTCATCAAGGTAGACTACCTTATTTATATTATATAATATTATAATATTATAATATAGTGCTCTCTGTCATCGAGGTCAACAACCATATTAATATATTAATATATTATATTATATCAAGATCAGATACTGCTGTCTGTTATTGAGATAGAGTACCTGTATATTATTTTACATATATTACAAACGTATAGACATGCATATGTGCATACATGCATACTCACTTGCACTCCACACACACTTCCATACTGTATGTAAATACATATATTACATACAAACATTCATACAAACACTGCAGACGAACCATTTATTGCCATGTTATAATTCTATTTTACATTTGTCTCTGATTGACCTGTATTGACCGTCCTTTAGATGTTGTTAAATGTGTAAAGTGCTCTGAATGGCCTTTGTGTTTGAAGGGTGCTGTATGAATAAAATAAAATAAAGACCTTGAAATAAGATCACAATTTCACAGAAGAAGTCCGTGGAATCAAGTGTTTCACTAGCAGTTTCTAAACGAGATTGCTGAATTTGATAGGGGTTCCATTGAGAAAAACAAGCCCATCGTTCACCTCACCTGAAAGTGTATCCAGGGGGACAGAGAGAGAGAGTTTCACGCCATGAGATCAGACAATAACGCAACAATGCCGGCTTAAGTTATTGTAGCTCAAGCTTTTGTCCAAAGTGCCTTACAATAAGTGCATTGATTCTACAATGAAGATACAACCCAACAAGTGGAAGAATCATGGAAGTACATACAATTCAACAAATAAGAAAACTGCTTTAAGTGCTGCATTATAGAAACAAGAGATAGAGAACATTTATATGTATATATATATATATATATATATATATATATATATATATATATAACAACTCATCTGTTCGTGCACAGTTGTTATATATATATATATATATATATATATATATATATAAATGTTCAGACTGCTGCCGAACAGATGAGTTTTCCAAATGCAGTCTAATGAGTTCTCAGCCTGCGGCGGAAGCAGGGTAGGGTTTCAGCCCTCCTGATGATAGTGGGGAGCTCATCCACCGTTGTGGAGCCAGGACAGCAAACGATCGAGATTGGGTTGAGCGGCTGCTGCTGGGGCCCAATCGTAGGGAAGGAGCAGCAGGGCATTTGGCGGTCAGAGAGCACAGTGAACGGGCTGCAGTGTATGGCTTGACCATTGTCCTGGATGTAGGTAGGATGGGCCGGAGCCGTTCGCTTCACGGTAGATCAGTACCATTGAATTGAATCGGATCGGGTGGCCAGTGCAGGGTGCGGGGGAGAGGTGCAATGTGGGAGAACTTGGGAGTATAGGTTGACGACCAGCCTGGCTGATCGAGTTTATTGGGACAGAGAGACGATCTATCTCACTCCCTCTCCCCCTCTCCCTCTCTCTCTCTCTCTCTCTCTCTCTCTCTCTCTCTCTCTCTCTCTCTCTCTCTCTCTCTCTCTCTCTCTCTCTCTCTCTCTCTCTCTCTCTCTCTCTCTCTCTCTCTCTCTCTCTCTCTCTCTCTCTCTCTCTCTCTCTCTCTCTCTCCAGGTGTGCGGGCACGGGTTCGAGGCCGGCTCTCTGGGGCCCAGTACGATCGTAGGCAGCGCCGCCTTCAACATGTTCGTTATCATCGCGCTGTGCGTGTACGTGGTGCCCGACGGCGAGACCCGAAAAATCAAGCACCTGCGCGTGTTCTTCGTGACGGCGGCCTGGAGTATCTTCGCCTACATCTGGCTCTACCTGATCCTCAGCGTCTTCTCCCCTGGGGAGGTGGAGGTGAGTGTGTGTGTGTGTGTGTTTCGGTCCTCATAAGTGATGTTTTCAGGTTTTTGTGTGTTTTTGGGCCCTATTAAGGGATATTTTTGTGTTTCTGTTTGTGTGTGTGTTTGAGACCTAATCTGTGATGTGTATGTGGAGGTGATGTGTTTGTGTGTGTTTTTGGGTCCGTGTGTTTGAGACTCAATTTATTTTAATAATTTCTGTGTGTGTATATGTGTATTTTATGTGTGATCTTTCGATTAGGATGTCTATGTGTTTGTGTGTTTGAGTCCTCATAAGTGATGTGTGTGTCTCAGTGTTTGTGTCGCTGACCACAATTCTTGTACAATCATTCTTTGGGCCATCATCATCCTTTTCTCATTCCTCTCTTCTCCTCCCCCCCCCTCCATAACAATCATCTCTCTATCTCTCTCTCTCGCTCTCTTTCTACCTGCACTATCCATCTTCTACACCATCATCTGGTCATCTGTTCACTTTTGTTCTGCTTAAGAACCCATTCCATCAACGATATCCACCTATTCCCCCTCTCTCTCTCACGCTCTCTCTCTATCTCTCTCCCTTATATTCCCTTCTTTCCCCTACCTCTCCGTTTTACGAGACCATCTATCAGCTGTCACTCTCTCACACCACGCTTCCATCTCTTTCCCATCGTCCCCGCTACACCCCCTTCACCCCTTCATCCCATCCCTCCATTGGTTCTTCACCCTATCATCGCCTCACCCTCCCAATGGGTAGCGGATCATCTTACCCTCACGAAAACAAATAACGTTCATGTGGAAAAATATGTCGCAACTCTCTCTCTGCTTGCCGCCGTCTCTTTCCCTCGCTCTACCACTCTCTGTCTCTCTCTCTCTTTTTCCCTCTCTCTCCTTATGCACGATTCGATTCCCCACGATAGCCCTTCTGTTTTAACACACTCTAGTTTCTAGTGTATGCCTCCAGCTTATTATTGGTATCTTTCCATTTGCTAATAAAAAATACAAAGAGAAGTAAGATCAAAAATACTGTTGGTATTCTCTCTGAAGATTGGCAATTACACATTATTGGCGCCTTTAGTGGTAGTGCGATTTTGCATTATTAAGGTTGTTTCTGATGTAATTCTACTGATTGATTGACAGAGTGAATGAATGACTTATTATCTATTCATGTTTACTTTATTTGATCTATCTAGTTCTTTATTTATCCATGTATTCTTGTTATTAAATATTGTCAGTTTACCTTTGAAATGGCTTCAACTCATGGCTTTATGTGTGTATTTTGAAAACATTTAAATAAAGGTTATTCAAATGCACCTGGATCTTTTTTTCCCTCTCCCTCCCTCCCTCCTTCCCTCCCCCCACTCTCTCTCTCCCCTCTCTCGTTCTCTCTCCCTTCCCCCCTATTTCTCTCTCTCTCTCTCTCTCTCTCTCTCTCTCTCTCTCTCTCGCTCGCTCTCTCGCTCTCCCACTGTCCTCCCTCTCCCTCGCTCGCCCCAGGTGTGGGAGGCGGTGGTCACTTTCCTGTTCTTCCCGCTGTGCGTGGTGCAGGCCTGGGTGGCCGACCGACGCCTGCTCTTCTACAAGTACGTGCGCAAGCGTTACCGCGCCGACAAGACCCGCGGCATCATCATCGAGACGGAGGGCAGCAACGACGGCGGCGGCATGGGGGGGGAGGGGATGATGGACGGGAGAGGAGGGGCCCTTGGGCCGGGGGGGTTCACCAAGATGGACATGCTGGAGCTCGACGGACAGATTGCCCTCAACTGTCATCACGGCGGGGGTCTAGAGGGGGGCGTGGCCACGCTGGAGGACGGGGGCGGGGCTAAGGATGAGGAGGACGAGGCGAGGAGGGACATGGCGAGAACGCTGAAGGACCTGAAGCAGAGACACCCCGACAAGGACATGGAGCAGCTGGTGGAGATGGCCAACTACCAGGTACACACAGCTTTATGTATACTCCCAAGTACACACACCTGTATATACTACCAGGTACACACACCTTGATCTATACTACCAGGTACACACATCTGTATATACTACCAGGTACACACACCTTTATATATACTACCAGGTACATACACCTTGATCTATACTACCAGGTACACACACCTTGATCTATACTACCAGGTACACACATCTGTATATACTACCAGGTACACACACCTTTATATAAACTACCAGGTACACACACCTTTATATATACTACCAGGTACATACACCTTGATCTATACTACCAGGTACACACACCTTGATCTATACTACCAGGTACACACATCTGTATATACTACCAGGTACACACACCTTTATATAAACTACCAGGTACACACCCCTTTATATATACTACCAGGTACATACACCTTGATCTATACTACCAGGTACACACACCTTGATCTATACTACCAGGTACACACATCTGTATATACTACCAGGCACACACACATTTATGTATACTACCAGGTACACACACCTTTATATAAACTACCAGGTACACACACCTATATATACTACCAGGTACACACACATTTATGTATACTACCAGGTACACACACCTTTATATAAACTACCAGGTACACACACTTCTATATATACTACCAGATATACACAACTTTATATATACTACCAGGTACGCACACCTATATATACTACCATTTATATACTACCAGGTACGCACACCAATATATATACTACCATATATATTCTACCAGGTACTCACACCTATATACTTTATATATACTACAAGGTACACACACCTATATATACTACCATATATATACTACCAGGTACACACAAACATGTATATATATGTATATATACATAAACATAATACACACACACACACACACACACACACACACACACAAGGACATGGTGCAGCTGGTAGAGATAGCCAACTACCAGGTGCACACACACACACACAAATACATTTTAGCACTAAAAGGTTCAAATAAACGACCAATAAACTGCTTGGGTGGTTTTCCAGCTAGCGTATGTAGCTGTTGTTCATTTAGCTGGAGAGGCCCATGTCAGGTCCAGATCTTCACCACTGAAGGATGGATGGATATTAAAGGGAATTGAAACAAACCCGCCTACTTTTCCACTTTCTGGTAAACAACCATCCCCTTGACAACAAGGTTGCGGTAACTCCAGTGAAGCACCTTCGAGCACCGGTGAGAAATACACCAATTTCCTCACGAGTGGGAGGACCTTCTCGCGGGGTTAATTGCTCAAATGTTTCCCTTCAGAACATCACCACCCCCACTCCGATAATCAGTATTACATTATGTATAAGCAGATTTCATTAGGCTAGCCTTCCCCTTGTGTTGACTTGTATTGTTTTCCCGCTTAGCATGCTAATGCTAAAGGTTGCGGGGGAGGTCAGCTAGCGTAACGCTAGCAGTCACATGGGAGCGGACGTTAGTTTGATAAATGACTTGGGCAGGCGAGGGGGTTAGCCCTTTGGGGCTGGAACCCAGACGGAACTCCCTAGGGGTTCAAAGTCGTGCAATGTGTCGCTTGACGTGCTTTCGTTAATTTAAAGTGCGGTTGGTTTGATTGTCAATCAGGTTCTGGTGCAGCAGCAGAAGAGCCGGGCATTCTACCGTATCCAGGCAACAAGGATGATGATCGGAGCGGGTAACATCCTGAAGAAGCATGCGGCCGACCAGGCCCGCAAGGTACACACACACACACACACACACACACACACACACACACACACCGGTGCCTTTGGGCGCAGTTTAATTTACTAATCCATTAATAATGTATTACGTTAATAAATGAACTGCCATTTGTGTGTGTGTATGTGTATGTGTGTGTGTGTGTGTGTGTATGTGTGTGTGTATGTGTGTGTGTGCGTGCTGTGTGTACACATATTGTGTGTGTCTTTGGATCTCTATGTGTGTGCATGTTGTGTATGTGCATATCTGTTCATAATGTATGTGTCTCTGCGTGCGCGTGTGTGTGTGTGTGTGTGTGTGTGTGTGCGCACGTGTGTGTCTATCCGCATGTGTGTCTATGTGTGTGCAGGTGGTGAGCAGCAACGAGACACAGGCGCTGGATGATGACCCGTACACCGTGAGGGTGGAGTTCCAGCCCCCGCTCTACCAGTGCTTCGAGAACTGTGGCTCGCTGAAACTCAGCGTGTCACGTCGCGGGGGCGAGGCCGGACTCACCGTCAAGGTGTGTGTGGTGTGGTGTGTGTGTGTGTGTGTGGTGGGTGTGTGTGTGTGTGTGTGTGTGTGTGTGTGTGTGTGTGTGTGTGTGTGTGTGTGTGTGTGTGTGTGTGTGTGTGTGTGTGTGTGTGTGTGTATGTGTGTGTGTGTGTATGTGTGTGTGTGTGTGTGTGTGTGTGTGTGTTCATATTTACTATTGAGTCCGCTTCATGTCGCTTTCACATTAGCAGCTTAGAGCCAGCGTTCTGAACACCAGGCCGGCACCTCGGATCGGATCAGACGGGGAAGTTCGACTGTCGGCCCTGCCAGCGGGCTGGAGTATTTTGGGTTGTTGCATTCACCGCGACTGCTAGACTAGGGTGTTAGTTTGTGCGTGTTTAAGTAGGTGTGTGCGCCATGCAATTGAGTGTTTTTGTTGTTTGCGTGTGCGTGTTGAAGTTAGTAAGTTAGTGATGTGCGTGTTAATAAAGGTTTGTATTGTAGTTTGATCGGTCTTTTGTTCGCTGTTAGGGTTACTAAAAGAGTGGAATGCAAAGTATTCCATTGCCCAACTTAAATCTTTTCCCTCTTGGGGTGTGGGTGGATTGAAAACAATTTTGAAATAAGATACTCTTGGAAAAAAAATAACATCCTGAGACACCAGAGACATGTAAAAAGAACACCTTGTTTCCCAGAGTTTCCCTGCCATTCCAGCTTGACAAGTTCCGCACTTTGTGGTACTCTCCGAGGGACGCTTAGTTACGGTTTGGTCTCCTACTTCTTAAGGAGTATTAAAAGCGCTGGGGTGGGGAGGACCACTTCGTGGTCGTAGAGCCGTCGACAGGAGGAAACTTAAGACACAGCAGCGGGAGGTGAAATAGCAGAGAGAGGGAGAACGAAGGGTTTAGTGTGATAAGAGAACATTACTGCCAAACCAAAGAAGAGAGACTTCCAGAGAACTGAGCAGGGCTTAATATAAACCCTGAAAAGCCTTTGTTAGGAAATTAGGAGAGAGGGAGGAGAAGAGTGGACAGAGGAGAAGAGGGGAGGAGAGGAGAGAAGGGATGCAGAAAGGAGAGTCATGGAGATGAGAAGGGGAGAGAGGAGAGGAGATTTGATGAGAGGAATGGGAGAGGTCAGCAGGGGGAGGGGAGAAGGATAGGAAAGGAGGGCAGAGGAGAGGAGAAGAAAGGGAACAGAGCAACAAAGGATAATCGGAAGTAGAGGAGTGGAGAGAGATAAGAGAGGATAGGAAAAGGGAGGAGTGGGTGAGGAGAAGAAAGGGACAATATGGGGAGGAACAGAGATAGAGGGCAAAAGGAGAGGAGAAGAAAAGGAGGGGCATATAGAATAGTCAAGGAGAGTAGAGGAGGTGAGGGAAGGTGATTGAGAAGATGAGGGTAAACTAGGGAATGGTTCAGATCTGCCTTCTTTCAAATCGACTGTCTTCTTAACTGTGACTAGAGGGAATGGTTTAATGAAGCCATTTATGCTGACCTCTACTCTTTGTCCCTTTATCCTTCTGTCTTTCTGTATGTCTGTATCTCTCTCTCTCTCCAACTCCCCTTACCTCAATCTATTATTTGCTCTGTTATCTGTCCCTGCCAATTTCCTAAATGTATTTCTCTCTCTCTCTCTCTCTCTCTCTCTCTCTCTCTCTCTCTCTCTCTCTCTCTCTCTCTCTCTCTCTCTCTCTCTCTCTCTCTCTCTCTCTCTCTCTCTCTCTCTCTCTCTCTCTCTCTCTCTCTCTCTCTCTCTCTCTCTCTCTCTCTCTCTCTCTCTCTCTCTCTCTCTCTCTCTCTCTCTCTCATCGTTACCTGTCCAGGTGGACTACCGAACAGAGGACGGTACGGCCAACGCGGGCTCCGACTATGAGTTTGCCGAGGG